>JAECUM010028446.1:0-58380 GCA_016617855.1 Megalonaias nervosa | reverse complement strand
GACATTCTGTAGCCCAATGCCCTTTCTTCTGACAGATATAGCAAGTATCTTGACTTTTATCTCGAAAGGAGGGGGAGTAGTCCGTCGGCTTGTTTGAAAAAAACTTTCGTATGACACCTCGCAAAGCTCTGATCGGAAGTTCGATCTGTGTGGGTTCTTCCATCGTGCTGGTCGGATTGAGAGTGAAATGAATACCGGGAGGGAAGGCACTAGCCCTTTATATATACACTTGTCTGACATGGATATAAAGGTGTCCGTGGCATTTCAAATGTAGTCATTTGACTCTTTGCAGTCAAGATGAAAAATTCGCATCATATCGTGAAGAAAGGAGAAGAAAGTTTGAGGCAGAAACGTGACTTATCACCTCGCACAGTAGCTGAAGTCTTGGCTCAAATTCATGCCAGCGATTTTGAAGATGACATGAGTGAGCCAGAATCCAGACCCAAAAATTCTACACCCAGTCAAAGTCCGCCATCACCACCAGTAAACCCTGAAAAGTACTACCACATTCGAAAGACGAACAAACGCTCCTCTAGAAAATTTAGAACCACGGCCTACACGTACACGGTGAAGTTTAAAGATTTCAAGTCCGACGTACCGTTGGAGAAAGCAGAGGGGTTCATCGCCGATGTGTGGGATTCTTTCTTAACCACACTGAAACAGCAATGTGAAGCCAAAGAAGACGACCGCTTGAGATTCTCCATTCATCACGACAGTCTGAAGTCCCCCGTTTGGATCTAGTTTAGCAGCACAGCAGAACTGACACTTTCCAAAGTCATCGACAAGATTCAACACGTACAGCAATCCAACGACAAGTTTCACATCACCGACGGAAAAGCAACACTGTTCATGACCCACGTGTCTCTTCCCCAAGGGACCGGACAGCGCAAGAAGGTATTATTGGTGGACGACCTTCGCAGCGTCAAGCGCAGCCTCGTTCAAATTATCAACCCTCAAGACAAGATGTGTTTAACCCGTGCCATCGTGGTGGGACGAACGTATGCCGACAAGAACGACAAGGTAGAATGGAAAAGAGCCTGGAAAACTTAAACAATCGGAACGAGTCAAACAACGAAGAGAAGCAGAACTCCTGTTATAACAAGCGGGGATATCCAAAGACACCAAAGACAAATGGATCCAACATGCTGTCAACGGAGGAGGCGAAAAGATCATCGGAACACATTCAGTGGATGGCTGGGACTTAGAAAACCGTAAGATCGTGTACGAGTTTAGCGGGCGCTTATTTCACGGTTGTCCCATCTGTTACCCTCAGCGTAGCACTAAAATCAGTTTTTACAACGGACCATGGAAGACTTGCACCAGGCCACTTGTCAGCGGCGATTGAAGTTAGAACAGCAAGGACACCAAGTGGTGGAAATGTGGGAACACGAGTACGATCACCGATTGAAAACCGATCCCGAGTTTAAACGCATCGTGGAAAGTTACAAGCTGGTGTACCCACTGAACCCGAGGGACGGCTTGTACGGAGGACGGACGAATGCCACCTGTTTGCTGTACCAAGCCGACGTAGAGAAAGCAGAAGAAATCAAATACTTGGACGTGCGTTCGCTGTTTCCTTACGTGTGAAAATATTGTCACTTTTCCGCAGGGTACCCGCAATTGCTGACGGAACACACTGACCTGGACAACATTCGACAATATGAAGGACTGATTAAATGCAAAGTCTTGCCTCCCACGAACTTGTACCATCCCGTTTTACCTCACCATTGCCAAGGAAAACTGATGTTTCTTTGTGTCGTAATTTGTGCCGAAACGTGCTACCAAGACCAACCTTGTCAGCACACTCAGGAAGAACGTGCCTTAACGGGAACGTGGGTCGGCGTGGAATTGTTCAAAGCTCTGGACTTGGGATACCAGCTGTTAGAAGTGTACGAAATTTACCACTTTCCCAAGACAGAAAAATACCACAAGGGCGACGAAACTCAGAAAGGCATTTTCGCAGACTTCGTGGATGCCTTTTTGAAACTGAAACAAGAAGCCAGCGGCTATCCTTTCTGGTACCACACTCCCGAAGACAAAAAGAAATACTTGGAACAGGAAGGCATCACTTTAGACCACGTGGAGAAAAACAAAGGAAGGCGATCGCTTGCCAAAGTGATGTTGAATTGTTTGTGGGGCAAAATGGCACAACGACCGTGTTTACCCAAGACGGAGTATTTGACAGAACCTTCACGCTACTTCCAAATGATTCACGACAAAACCAAATAGATGAAACACGTGGACGCCGTTCGTGAGGACTTGATCCTAGTCAATTACGAAGAAGAACTGGACTTTGTAGAGGCCGACGAATTTGGAAATGTCATCATTGCGGCCTACGTGACAGCTCATGCTCGCTTAAAATTGTACGAAGCTTTACACACGTTAGGAGATCGTGTACTGTATTTTGACACGGATAGTTTTATCTATGTTGATCGCCTGGGTCACCGACACCCTGACATCGAAGGAGACCGTTTAGGAGCCTGGACGGACGAGCATCCCGACGACAAGATTCTAAGTTTTACAAGTGGCGGTCCGAAAAATTACGGCTACGAATACCGTGACCCACAAGGAGAAGTGCACACGGAGTTTAAAGTGAAAGGATTGACTCTCAATTATCGCACCAGTCGACTGGTGGACTTTGGCGTATTGAAAGAAGCGTTGCAGTCTGGAGATGATCGAGATTTTAAAGTGACCACCTACGAACCGAACAAGATTTGTACGTTTACCCACACACCAAATCGTCAGTCGACACTTGGAAAAAGTCTATCAAATCGTGTACCAGAAGCGAGTACGGCTTCCCAATCACTTTACTTTACCGTACGGTCACGCCGATATTGGTCAGCATATAAAAAGCGACAACGTCCAAGACCGATAATTCATTGTAACTACCAACACGAAGCGAGAAAGATGAATCTTTTCAAACAGCAAGTATCAAGCGTAAGACTCAAGTCCAACGAGAAACTCGAGTACGATGCTGTGCCTTGCGATGGCAGGGATGCCATACGCTGTGACCTCAATGATTCAGTATCACATCATGGGAACTTTGCTATGACTATACCTACCATGGAAAGTGATGCTGTGCGTGTCAAACCTGATGGATGCGAAAGCGATGCCACTCGTCATCGTACACCTTTTCACTTTACTGGTTTTCATGGAGGATGTCATCATTATGAAACCATGCGGATACCACCCTACGGATGTTATCCAAAACTGAGCAAAATCCTGCGGATTTCACCGTACCCTCATCGAAATGAACCTGTGAAAGACGAATATTCGTTCCCTGTGCGATTGTCTGAATACTGCGACTTTGAAAGTCGATTCCAAACTTTCCGAGGAAAATGGCCAAAATATCTGGGAGGACCTACCCCCGAAGAATTAGCTAGAGTCGGATTTATCTACTTGGGCGAAGGGGATAAAGTCAAGTGTTTCAGTTGCGGTGTGTCACTTCCCGAGTGGGAGCAGAAAGATTTCGCTTACCTAGAACATGCTCGATGGTCTCCGGATTGTCACTACCTACCTTTAGTGGGACCTCGTTATTGAAGAGGCATACCATGTCATTTAAGAAACCAGCTTGGCTAGGAATCAAACGTTGGACAACACCTAGACAAGTATTTAAACCCCATTTAAAAAATAATATTCAAAGATTACCAAACGAATTGCAAGAGAAGATCTACAAGGAAATTTGACAGGAACTTGTCAGAGCAAAATCTCAATTGGTGACTGAGGAACGTTTATGTCGAGAAATTCAAAAGAGAAAATTGACAAAAGTCAACAAACAAGTCCGATTTCTCTGATCAAGTGTGCATTCTTCCGAATAATCCGCTTTAGACAATTTACATTAGAAGCTTTTAATGACATTCTTGACCGTTTCCTGGAATGGCAGTGGCCAGAAATTACTCACTACATCAGTCACTTTCGCTCTAGGAGAAGTGTTTGACTGACATGGTCATGGATACTTTACAAGTGAACATTCGTGGCTTGCCTGTGGAGTTGAGAGAACGCATTTACCGAGAGTTGGTCAAAATACAAGTTAAACGCAAAGAACAATTGCATCCGTTACGTCACCGATGTCTGAACCACTGGTACCTAAATGCTATAAGAGGACTGATTCATGTGAAAGCGTTCCAGTGGTCAGACATTGTTCAACTGGACGAGGACCAGAAGACTTTGGTTGCTACTCATCCTACTTCTTACAGGCTAACCATACTACACCGAATTTCAGTAGAAGAGTTATAGGGTTACCAAAATCGTTCACAGAATGTAAACATAGTTCAAGAGGACACTTCTGTGCGGCATGTGTCGTATGAGATAGTAACTAAATATTTTGGATACGTCGACGGAGTGCGACCACTTCTGTGCAAAAAGTACATTTATTGCCTCCGACAAAAAGGTAGAAAAACGGACTGCCATGCCAAAACCTTTATCATTCGTGATACAACAGATTCCGTGGAAGGAAATCAATGACAATATTTAAACGGTGGAAGATTACCATCGCATTTTACGAGAACTGTGTCCATTGAATTGGGGTCGACGTGTGATGTGTGTCTTAGTGACTTGCTTTCTGGGATGTCGTTTACCGTCCGATTCCATGTGGACTCTTTACAAACAGTACATACCAACCAAAACATGAAAATGGTGCCTTTAAATGCACACGAGAGACTCATTCTGTTAAAAGCTTTGCGCTTTCATCTCGATACTTCTCGACCTCTACAGGAAAGAAAGATTCGTTAACTTTTAGGTACTGAGGAGGTGTACGATGATGTGTGTGTAGCTTGTGACTTACACCCTTACTGGAAAGATGTACGTGACTGGAAAAGTTAGGGTTTCGAGGCTTGGACAAAAGAAGTGGCACATTATGCCCAAAATTTGTCATCCTAAAAACTTAAAACGTTCAGTGAAAAAAGTAACTTTTAAACCTGTGTTAGTGACAATGCCAGAAGAAGAAGAACCACTCCCTTCAGGACAGGACAGGACCGTAATCGACATCCCCGAACGGCCATTCCGGGAAGACCCTGTGTGACTGTGCCAAGGAGTGTAGAGACTCTAAGAACATTACACACTGGTTCTGCGATACCGCATCTTGATCACCAAAAATGTTGCACAAAGACTTGTTTATATTCCACTATGATTGTTTTGATGTGTCTTTTATTCATGTACTTAACCATTTGGCTTTTATGTACTTTTGTCTTTCGTGTTGTTCACAATTAAAGATGGCAATAAACGTGTCCTGAAAAAAGTATAAAAACTCTTGTCTTGTCTGTCTTCGTGTTAAAAGTGACATTCTCTACACTACTATGGCTACCTCTACTGTCTCTGCTCCCTCCTCCTCCACTTTCAAAGTCACCGACGAACACTTAGATCATGCCAGTTGGGAGGCCTTGTATCTTCGCCATCCCTTTAACATGCTCATTGCCGGACCTAGCGGTTCAGGAAATACCGAATTTGTCAAACGTTTGATCGAACATAAACATCATTTGATCGATCGTCCACCTCAACGAATCGTGTGGTGTTACAAAGAGTGGCAATCGGCGTACAGCCTTCTGCGAGAAAGTCATGGCAATTCCATCGTCTTTGTGGAAGGCATTCCGGGCGAAGACGACGGGATCGTGTCTGAAGCTAGTCAAACTCATCTGGTCATCTTCGACGACATGTTAGGAGAAGACGAAGAAGAAATTAAACTCTGGTTTACGCACAAAGGGCAACATCATAATGCCAGTGTCATTTACATCACTCAAAATTTGTTTCAACAAAGTAAAGCCCATCGTACCATCAGTCTCAATGCTCATTACGTGGTGTTGTTTAAAAGCCCTAGAGATAAATCGCAAGTGCAAGTGTTAGCCAAACAGTTAGGAACGCCTTGGCTGACTCATGCGTACGAAGATGCCACTCAAACTCCACACGCCTATTTATTCGTGGATTTAAAACCCACCACCCCCGATTATTTGCGATTTCGTACCCATCTGTTTCACCACTGGTGCCAAGACGGAGGGCCTGTCGTGTACACGTCCCCGTTGTCGACTTTACAACAACAACAACAACCAAAAAAGCCTATGAAAACCTCATTCACTTTGGGTCTGTCTCACACATCGTCAACATGACGTCCCTTCAGTCTCATCTTCCCGTCAAATTGATTCGTGCCTTGTACGGCATCGTCGCGAAAAAAATCCACAAATACGTGCTCGTGTCTTAGAAGCTAGTCTCAAAGAATTCTTACGATGGTTTACGGTGACAGCACGTCAATTACTGCAAGGCATCATTCACATTCCACATCAAACCAAACGTTTTTTTGACAGAAACAAAATAGCATTAACGCAACTGGCCGATTCTCGCATCGACACTCAAACCCAAAAGCAAATTATTTTGAAACCTGGAGGTAGCGGTTCTCTAGGAGGTGTCATCATTCGTTTCCTCTTAAAATGGGATCCCAATGCTCCCAAAGTAGTTCCCAAGAAAAAAGCCACTCCTCCCCAACGTACCCAGAAGAAACCGAAAAAGAGCAGCAATGTCAAGACCAGGTTACAGCCTCAGAAAAAGAAAAAGAAAAGCCCACAGAAAACAGCTTCTACCCGCAAGAGAGGTACTGCCGCCAGGACACAACCTTACATTCGCAAACCACGACCTGTCGCAACGGTGACCGCGTCTCCAGTAGCCTCAGGTTCTTCCACTTCTCCGTTGCTGGTGATGCCTGCCAAACCCAATTTGACACGTGTCTCTCCAAATTTGATAAAAAAATTGGAATCCCGCGTCTCCAGAAAAATCTCCTCCAGCGGTGATACCCTCTTACTCTTTAGCCGCAGTGGCCGCTGCTCACAAACTACCTGCCCACAAAATCAAAGTCCAAGAGGGCTCGGGTGTGTTGCAGAGTTTACTGGATTTGTCCAAGCAAGAACTGTCCCGATTGAGTCCGTTGCAATCCCCTCCACGACGTGTGACTCCTGCCATGAAAATGATACGACGAGCCGACAATCAGTGGCGGCGCATTCCAGTATAAAAAAGACCCGAGGTAAACGATAGGTTCAGTGATTTTGTGCTCTTGAACGCCCAAAGATGTCCCCTCGAAGGTGTGCACACCGTCACCATCGTCGGTCTTTTGTCCAAAAAGGAAAAGAAAAAAGAAAAGGACTGCCTCCTCGTTTAGCCAAACATTGGGACATGTTCTCCGTCCTGTCCAAAGCTTCTCCACCAATGCGAAGAAAACTCATTCAAACCGCCTCCAAAGATGTCATCGATACGGTGAGCGAATGTTGTCTGAATGTCTTGAAAGGCACGATACCTTTGTCTAAACATTAGAAAGAATGCTTAGCCAAACATCGACACGTTCTTCGCCAAATGGTCCAAAAGAAAATCCCCATTCGTCAAAAGAGAACGATGTTGGTGCAACGCGGAGGAATTTTACCCCTGTTAGGAGCCTTGCTGGGAACAATAGGAGGACCTTTGCTGAAGGGGGTATTGGGAACGATGGGAAGAATCCTGGGATGAAGATAAAAAGGTCCAAGAAAATAAAAGGTGGCCGCTGGAGTCATAAGAACTCAGACGTGATCCTTGAAATCCAATGGAAAGACGAAAACTAGCTTTAGTACCTTACAAACGATGGATGGAATACCATCGTTGGCAAGAACAACGGACCCCGCATTTACCTCCCAATCCTCATTTAACCGAGATGTCCCAGTTACATCACGAATTGCAATCGTTGATGGATCGCAGCGATTTGTCAGAAACGGAAACATCGCAAAGGTACGATCAACAGTTACAACGACTGCAACTCTTTCACCAGAAAGCTTTAGACGAAACAGCTCTACCCACTCTGAAAGATTTTAAGACTCTGATGAAACATCCACCACCACCACCCCCAGTGGTCAAGACAAATGCAGCCCCACGGATGTCTGAGGAAGAAGAGGCACGAGAAGTCTTTCAAACACCGTCAGCAGTTCCCATCCCTATTAAGATTACAGCGTCCTTGTTGACCCCTTCCCGTACACCCCAACGAGAAGAACTTAAAGCTTGGGTTTGAAATCAAAGGACAGCCCGAAGATTACATCGATCTGAATAGCATTTACTTGTACCTGAAACTCAGAGTGATCAAAACGGACAACACTAATCCGGATGCCGATGCCAGAGTAGCTCCTGTCAACAATTTCACGCATTCCTTGTTCAGCGAAGTGGATTTTTACTTGAATAACAAACTGGTCAGCAGTAGCATGGATACTTACCCTTACAGAGCGTAAGGCCGTAGTTTGGAACTGATGGATCGTTTGCATTTGGACATGTGGTTGCAAGACAAGTACCTACTCAACGGAGTGAATATTCGCCTGAGACTAAATCTCAGCAGTGTCGCTTTCCATTTGATGGCTCATTCCAACGAGTACAAAACCATCATCCAAGAAGCCAGACTTTACGTGGGCCGCATAGAAGTGTTACCTAAAGCGGGAAACGACATCAGTCACACATTGAGCAGAACGACCGCCAAGTATGCGATACGACGCGTAGAAGTGAAAACTTTCACCATTGCTGCTGGACTCCGATCCAAGATCGAAGATTATCGGTTCCAAGGACAGTTACCCAAACGTTTAATCGTTGGTATCGTCAGTAATGCAGCCCTCAACGGAGCCCATGATCAAAATCCTTTCCAGTTTAAGCACTACAGAGTGTCCAGGATCGAAGTCAGTCTCGATGGCAAGACCTTGTGTACCAGACCCTTCGAACCTAACTTTGCCCAGAAGAATTACTTGAGATCGTACTTGTTTCTGTACGAAGCTACCGGGCAACTAGGAACCAGCACCAGTCACGGTATTTCGTACGAAGATTATGTGGGAGGTTACACTTTGTGGGCCTTCGATTTCACTCCAGACCAAGGCAGCGACGAGGGACATTTCCACCCTATAAAATCCGGTCAACTGCATGTAGAACTTCAGTTTGCAGAAGCTCTCGCCGAGACGGTCAACGTCATCTTGTATGCCGAATTCGATAATACCATAGAACTCAACAGTTTGAGAGAAGCCAGTCTAGACTATTAGAAACTATGCAAGATTCTTATCCCTCTTTGAACAGTAGAGAATCTTTGGAAATGGAATAGGAGGATACCGTGAAAGCAGAACTCCAAGACAAAGACGAAGAGGACATAGTGGTCACGTCCAGATGGCCAGAACAAGAACAACATTTAGTGTCCTGTTTTGCCAAACACCTGTCGGATAAAATTACGGAATTGCCCAAGAAAGATTGCTATGGATGTCAAAACGATCATCCCAGTCAAATTCAACACAATAAATGTCTGATGATGAGTCAGGAAGAAAATTTGGACGAGTATCTGGACGAAGCTAGGAGTCTCATCTCGGAAGAAGCAGTGTTGCATGAGTGGTATAAAGGCTTGCGTGATCATTCCTGCCCTCCATTGACTACTCTAGAGATCTATCGCATCGAAGCTCTCTTAGCCCAGAGTGCGGAGACGAAGCAAAGAAACGGTTATTTGTCAGAGGTTTTCAAACTAAAGGTCAGAATTGAATTGTTGACTTATCATTACCTGTGAAAAAAAAACAACAAAACAAAAAATGGATACCTGGGAACTTTATTACCTTTTGAACAACAGTTCGTATACCGCTTCTTGGAATCCTGTCGTGTGCGCTAAAGATGAACTACTTCATCGCAAACCTCAAGACCATCAAGCTTATGTCATCAATACGGACGACAGTTATCTCCCAGGAACCCACTGGGTAGCCGTCTACTTCCCTAAAGAGGATTGTGTGGAGTATTTTGATTCGTATAGATTACCCCCTTTGGAAGACGACATCATCGACTTCATGAGAAGAAATGCCCAGACGACACGATTCAATAACATGAAATTACAAGGCACAGATTCCATGGTGTGTGGACAATATCGTGTGTATTTTCTTCATCAACGCAGTCTTTGATATCCTTTAGAACATTCAGTGACCTATTTTGATCGCAACTCTTCTAGAAACGACGAGAAAGTAGATCGATGGTTTTGTGACCATTATGGCTATCTTGTGTCCTTAACTAGGAGACGTAGTGTACATCAATGGCCTCATGACTTTCAGCGGTGGAAATCTAACATGATTTCACAACGTTGTCAACCTTGTCAAAAATAGTTTGTTTGATGTTATTGTTAATTGTTAGTGGTTAGTTACTTGTTGAATAAAAAATGTTGTGTTTTAAAAAAATGTGTCTGTCGTTTGTTTTCCAAAAATGAAAACACTGTGAATATATGCTTTCTGACTTCTCTCTATCCCTCACCATGACATTAGCTATCATAGCGTTCCGACTCAACAAAACCGCACTAGGGATATTTTCTATCGCGTCCGCGTTTGAACCATGTAAAGCGAGACAGTCTCCAGTCTCCGCTGCCAACCAAGTCATCTCGGAAATCCAGCAAAGTCTAGACAATATAGGGAGATGGGCGGATAAATGGGGGTTTAAAATCTCACACGAGAAAACAGTAGCTATTATCTTCACCCCCAAACGTAACAACAATTTAATCTACCCTAAACTATACATTCAAAATCAACTGATTAATTATGTCAAGGTGGTAAAATTCCTAGGCATGTATTTCGACAGCCACCTTGACTGGAAACATCACATCAACCACCTTATTAACTCTTGCAACAAAGATTTAAATTTACTTCAAAACATTAAAGGAACAACATGGGGATCCAACCAAGAAACAATGTTAACCATATATAGGGCACTCATAAGATCGAAACTGGACTATGGTTGTCAAGTATACAACTCAGCCAAGAAGCCACACCCAAAAAAAGTAGATGCGCTTCAGAGAAAAGCGCTGGCTATCTGCACTGGCACTCTACCCTCAACCTCAATTGATGAACTCCAAATACTCACTGGAGACCTACCACTAAGGCTGAGAAGGCAAGAAATGCTACTCAGATATTCAGTACGACTTACATTACATCCTAATACACATCCCACAATAATGGCTATTAATAAGTACAACAAAACGTTTAGTAGAAACCTTGTACCAAACTTACCAGGTGGAAAATTAATCCTAGAACTCAGGAAAGAATTACCAATATTGGCACAACAGGAGGGATACATGAAACCCCCTGACCTGACACCTTGGGAATACTCTAAACCAAGGATTAACACCAAAGCCACCGAATACGGAAACAAATTGGGACAGGAGCTCCAACTAAAAACAAATATTACAGAAGACATACTTGACATCTACTCCGGTTTCGTAAAAATTTACACTGATGGATCTAAAACACCAGAACCACCCAGAACAGCAACAGCAGTGGTAATCCCAGAATTCAACATTCAAATGGGAACCAGATTACCAGACCACTGCTCCACTTACACTACTGAATTCTGGGCCATAAATGAATCCTTAAACTGGATCTTAGAAAACGACATCCCTAAAGCAGTAATCATTAGCGACTCCCTTAGTGTAATAACATCGATTAAAACAAATAACACTAAATCAGGCAAAACGTTCCTTGCCAGGACTTACCACATGCTTAAAGAACTATCCACCAAAAACCTACTCGTGGAATTTGTATGGATACCATCGCATATAAGAATCCCTGGCAAAGAACAGGCGGACAAAGTCGCTAAAAGTAAATTAGAAGACCCTAACCCGGCCCCACTAAAATATAGCATTACAGAAGCCCAAAGCCTAGCCAGAACACACACTAACAATAAGTGGCAGGAACACTGGAATGCTACCAATAAGGGCAGAAAATTATACTCCACCATTAAGGAAGTTGATAGGCCCATTAAACCACCCAAAGTTAACAACCCGGACCAAAAAATTATAAATCGAATCAGAACAGGAGTCACAAAACTAGCCGGCAGCTTTGGTAAATATTTAGGACCAAAACCAGCTAATATAAACTGTTACCACTGCCGCACCATAGAAGACCTCCATCACATTTTCAATGACTGCCCTCAACACCAGTTGGCCAGAATTACATTTCAAAAGGCACAAAAAGAAATTGGATACCCAACAACATATCCAGAGTTCCTAGATAGAAACAACAACAACAATCTCAATACAACATATAGGAACATCATTAACTATTTAAACGAAACCGGTCTCAAAAGAAAAATCTAACACCCCACTAAATATCCTGTCAGGCAAACAGCTCTTCCAAATCACTAATCGTACAGTGCGGGTGGCATAAACACTGGATAGGTGCCAAAGAAAATTAAAATAATCTTATAGACCTCTATCTTCCCACCTTCCTTGCTTCTAACTAACCCACTTACACCACTTACTCTCAACCAAAGATGACAGTCACCCCAATAGAATTAGCGTCCGCACATCGGGACCATCAGGGCTGCCTCACAAGGCGTTCACATAATCAGATTAGGGTAGTACAATAGGGCCCCTAATAGACAATATAAGGTGATCAAAAGCCCAATGACCATCAGGTCCCGCTGCACAAGGCGGCAAAAACTATTCTAAGCCAAGTGATCGGTCCCAAATAACCAAAGGTCAAACACCCAACGACCGATTGGCCCATAAAAGCAAGTACACCCAGTAAGACCCCAAAACTATCTCATATAAGGTGGTCTAAGCCCAGGACCATTAGGGCCAGTCACACAAGGTGACAAATACTGGGATCCTACTGATTGTCATCCAGGGTTCTCTAACTAACATATAATTCCTTATCTTAATGAAAACAGCACAGAGTATCAAAATTTCTAGTCCATGCAGGAAGGCCATTTTTATATCAATACCCTGGAAACAACGGACACCACCCTGCGACTCGGCACCTCTCTTCCTGGTCTACGCCACCCTTTACCTGGACTGGACACAAATAAGCGTGCAATGCGCGCACCAATAACAAACTCGCTAACAACCAAACGTGAGTGAGTGATGGTACTACTCCCACTCACCCTATGCTAAAGCTAGACTGAAAAAAAATGAGTGTGCTGGGACTATCCCCACTTATGTAAGCCTAACATTCGGGTAGCTTAGAAATTATTGTTCTACTGCCTGACGGCAAAATTAACAGCATTCCTTGAGTGCATTAACGCCTGGGGAATGTGGCACAATTCCATTCCTCAAGGAAAATTAACATCCTGCGGTGCAGGAATTAACAACTGGCACATGCACATATGTGCGCACGCCAGAATAATTTAAACAAGCAAGCAAGCAGTCTGGCCATCCATGGTTGACTCGTCCACCTATGAACATGCCTTCCAGACTAGCCAAGTTGAACGAAGCTTACGTGAATTTACACCGTGTCAGGCAAAACCTGATACCGAAGCCTGAAGAGATAGAAAATGTCAGGATGTTGAAAGTGACCGAAGACCTGATAGAAGAGGTCTTCAGAGAAGAAATCAAGAAAGACCAAGAAGAATGGACGAAGTACAGACTTCAGATGCAGCAAAGAGAACAGCAACAACAGCAGCAGGAACCAGACAGAGGTTTTGTCGATTGCCGAGTAGACACCAAGGGGTTCTCCTTCTCTTTCCGCAGAAGCAGACCTGTAGGACAGCCTGACGCCAAACGGGGACGCAATCTTAGAATGTAAAAAGATTGCCATCACTCCCCGTCAACAAAAACAGCCCTTTTCAGGGCTACCCCAATACTCTAGAAAAGACATACTAATTCATTTGCCCAAAAAATTGTGTGTTTTTTATGTTAAAAATTGAAGTGTGTCTATAAGCACTTCGTTTCTTTTGTCAGTACAAATCCACACTTCGTTTCTGTCTTGTCCGATAGTGTATGTCTGTGTTTATAAGCAAAAAATTCAACGTGAGTGTTTCTTTTAGGTCCGCGCTTTCCATGTAATAGTAATAGTGGTATTGTAAGTTTTGGTGTCAGGGGATGTTTTCCTTCACGTCCGTGCTCCAGGGATATAAAGCGAAGCGATCGTCAGTCTGGCTACCCAACGTTGACCTGTTAACTTAAAAGAAGATGAATAATAGCATTGCCAAGCTTCTATAACTCCAAATGCACCTGGAATATGGATTTTAATCTGATTGGCCGATTGGTTTGCCCAGTAAATTGTCGGCCTGGAAGCTTGCCGTATAGAAGACGGTCCGACTATTACCGGTACCGGCCGCTCCAAAGGCCTGGCTGGACAGACAGATTTCGCACTTAAATCTCCGTTATAGAATGGGCATGTCGTTGACAGTACAGTTGGATGGACAGATCTGTCAGTAAGATCCCCGTAAATCATAGTTGGCTGGACCGATTCGACGAAAATGTCCCCGTGTTATAATGGCTGCACGGACGGCGACAGCGCAGTTTTAATATACATTAGATCCAATGGATCCAGTGTGAACAGCGTGTGGTCGGCCCGTATGCCGGCGGTATATAATACGGTTCGGCAATCAGCGGTACCGGCCGCACCAAAGGCCTGCCTGAACAGACAGATTTCTCATTGAAATCTCCAGTATATTAATGATAAGATGACAAAGGCGTGGCTAGATGACAGATCTATCGCTTCGATCTCCGTATGAACTATTTGGCTGGACTGTCGGTGTCGGGCGGATGGTTGGTGATATCTGGAAGGTTGGTAACGGTATGGCAGTATTTAATGTTGGATTTAATGGATCGAACATGCGGAGGTACTTTCGCCTCGTCGGCTGCCTAAAATTGCGGAATACTACCCAATGAATCACTATCGCCAACAACGAACCATAGCTTGCTTCCTTGATCTATTCCATCTTTCCTTCCCTTCAATGCCAAAAGGACAAGTGTTTTGAACGTACATTTCATGCATATAGTGAACATTTCTCCTGAAACTACACAAGAGGAGAAAACAAAGCATAGATTAGCAAATTAGTATGTGACTAACTAGCTACTAGCATAAATTGGCAAATCAGAATATGACCAATTAGCTGAAACGGAAGCTTAGACTTCCACCGACTACATATTATAGACGCTGCACATCATAAACAGTGTATTCATAGTATAAAGAAAACAAGAGTCATTGTAAACTTCCATGCTTTAAATCATTTAAATTGTCATTATGCTGAACCGACACAAATTAAAAAAGACACTAGCAATGCATTGAAATTATCAAGTTACTAAATCACTGTTGTAACTAACAGGGCAGTGAAAGTGTTGTTGTTGTTGTTGTTGTGGGGCTTAACGCCATTTTTCAACACACGATAGGCTATACATGGCGGCCAGTATTAATGGTGGAGGAAGAAACCGGGAAATCCGCGGAAAGAACCACCGACCCACGAGAAACTACTGGCAAGCTTTCTCACATATCCACATTAGCCGAATCTTAGACTCGAACCCACGCAGACAGAGATGAGATGGCAGTGATCCGTAACGGAGAGCGCTTTTGACCACTCGGCCACTCGGGGTCCCGCAGTGAAAGTGTCGTATCAGAAACCTATGGCCCTGTTATGAACTTATGCACAATGCATAGTTAATAATTAAACCATAATTAAAACAGCATGAAATATGATAAACTAAGCATAAATATCAAGCATCACTTCAGAATTTCACTACGAACAGCTCCGTAACGGACGGGTTAAGCGAACAAAGTCAAAAGTACACTAACTTTGTATAAGGTCAACGATATTGTGGTGGGACGATGGTATTAAAAGACGAAGTCCCAAAAGGTGACAAAATTACTCAAAGATTGGCAGATATTGGTAAAATAATGCATAAACCTGCATTAGATCGATAAATCCGCACAATAAATCCATAATGAACGTCGGATGGGCCCATAGGCACACAAAAACGGCTCGATTGTACGACGTGTGGTATGTACAACAGCGAAGCTAAAAACTGGCGACACCAGGCGGTGCAAAGGGGAGGTAATGGGCAAGAATTATTGTCCTTAGTCTATTCATATAGACAGGGAAAGATGATTTTTCGTCTTTTAGTAGGGGTGGATTCGTGAAATAGCAGGCTAATATTTCTAACTTAATGTGATTGGGGAACGTATTCGAAGGAGAAACAAAACGGTATTAATTCTTGAAGCAAAGAAAAATCAACCAAATAATACTGACTTTACAGGCAGATGGTGGATGCAGAAATCCAATGGATTTGGGAAGGTCTATTGATACAATGTTGTCTTTAGTCAGTGAAACCTTAAATGGAGGAATGCCTGGGATACATGCAACTACCTAGCTTTGACAAGGGAAGGTATTATGGTATCTTTTAAGTTTTCTCCAACAGATAATTCTATACTCTGTCTGCATGTCCTAATAATGTCCTGGACAGAACTAGATCAAGTCCCCAAAGTGAAGTTCTGGTATCCAAGGTACAGCTACCCATGAATTAGGTCTATAGAGAGATTGATAGGACTGGATCAAATGCATCCACATCAGCAAAATGCCTTTTAAGCTGTTTGCATCTTTTTTTTGTCTTTATGGAAAGGCTAGATACAACAGTTAGTAAAAGTTCATGTTAATGTGATTGGAAAATATATTCAACAGAGAAACTGTTTTCATTCTTTCAGTCCAAATGACCTTGACTTTTGTCCTTTTAACCCCAAAATGATGAGGTGTCTTCCTTGTCTCATATGCAGGCCATCAACAAAATTCGGTCAAAATAGGAAATAAAGAAATCAATCAATCACACAGAGACCATTTTGATTCAGTGAGTCATTCTGATCTTTGATACTTTAACCCAAAAATAAATAGGTATCTTTCTTACATCAAAATCAAACCATTTATAAAGTTACTGAGTAGAATCAGCTCTCCATCTTTCAGTCCATGTGACCTTGACCTTTGACCATCATGAGCTGAAATCAATAGATTTTCTCATTGCCACAAATGCAGGTTACTTACAAAGTTTGGTACATGTAATGGCAAATGGTGGACACCTGTATGAACATAATAGGAACAGAAATACAGGTGGACAAAGATGGTATGGTGAATGTATACAAATGGAAAACATTGAAAATAAATGAATTCATAGTGTTTTACGGGCACTGAATAGATGTCAGATACGTACAGGAAGGTGAAGAATAATACTAAATGTGTCATTCTTTTATTTCACATCTCCCCAAATAAATGCATGTACATGAATATTTTGAAAGCGATCTCAAAAGTAGCTGTCAACCGTACTGGAATGTTCAATTATAAAAATTTGGTAAATAGTGAAAAACACCAGTACACATCAACAAAATTAATAAAGCTCAACAATGTTAATAACCACAATCTTTGATTTACAAACTCTGAAAACTTATTTTATAAGACTGAAATGCATAATTTATTATAAGAATCAAAATATAACAACTAAAAAGGATATTTCTGATATGTTTTGTATTTACTCTTCTGTAATTAACTATCATTTAAATATAATTCTGTTTCCATGGCAGCAACATCCAATTTTAAATTAATTGATGAAATATTTATTGTCATTATGAAAATTTTATTACAATAAGTTATTAGTGTCTGAAAATAAAACTGACGCAAGCGTATCAATAAATAATGGTGTAAAATGTGAATCCACTGTACACCTCTTTCACCAGATACCTTTCAGCCACTATGCAGTAAAGGATGCATCATTTGCATAGCATACTATGCATGCAGAAAACAATATTTTCATTCCAGATTTGCTGTTCATTACATAAAACTCAATTATTTAAAGAAAAGAAATGAAACCTGCTAGTAATTTTCTGGAATGATTTCTAGAAACCAACTGTACTAAGTAAATCCCACATACCTTTTAGCCACCTCAGAATGATGAATAAAAGAAAAAGACACTGCAGTACAGTATGCATCATTTGCATGGCCTACTTTGCCCACAGAAAACAAATTTTCATTCCAGATTTGCTGTTCATTAAATAAAGAAAAGAAATGAAAATAGCTAGCAATTTTCAGGAATGATTTCTAGAAACCAATGGTACCAAATGAATCCCTTGAAACCCTTGTACAATTCAGTATGTCAGATTTGTAAAGTACTGTGTGCACCATTGTATAGTATACAATATGACTGCATATAGAATTTATTGTAGCAATTGTACAGTGTACATTGTATTGACTGAATTGCTTGGTACACTGCTTATTAATAACTTTTTAGAGTATACAAAAAATGATCATAGAAACAAACCATTCTATATTTTTCTGCTATTCTTAGAACATTAATAATAATTCAAGAACCATAGCTAAATATGAATCTCAACTGAAAACTACAAGTCCCTTGCAACTCTTTGACTAAAGTTCCTCAAAGGGACTACCATTCTACAGGCTGAAAAAAATGTTAAGGAATCTGAGATGAGACAATGTGTTTGTTTTAACTGTCGAGTGTTCAAAGTAGCTATAATTTTCTTCAGTGATATCAAGATTTTCAAATTAGCTGCTGTGTTAGGCATACTGGATGTCACATTAACAAAATTTTCATTAAGGACCAACCAGGTATCACAAGAAGTCTTTTGGTGAAAATCCAATTTCAAAATGACTTTCATTTTATGAGGAATGATGACAAGATTTTCAAGATGGACACCATGATCTTTGACACAAGATCAGCACTATTTCAATTTAGGTCCAAGAAAACCTCTTAAGAAGTCTTCTAGTGAATAGACAATGCTGATATGACTTTCCATTTTGGAGAAGAAACAAGACTTTTCATATGACTGCCATGGTGGCCATTTTGGATAACAGACAGGAACCATATCCATTTAGGACCAACTAGACATCATAAGAAATCTTTCACTGAAAACCACATGTTGATATGATCATTCATTCAAAATCAGTGACAAGATTTTCAAGACAGCCATGTGTCAGCCACATTAGATACCTGAGCAGCTCCATTTTCATTCATGACCAACTCAACATCATAAGAAGTCTTTTAGTAAAAAAGCCCATGTAGATATGACCAGCCATTCAGGTGGAGTAGATGTTGTTGTATTGGGTTTAATGTCATTTTTCAGCACAAGATAGGCTACACATGGCAGCAAGTATAACTGATGGAGGAAGAACCTGGGAAAACCCTGATCAAAAAACCCATAGGATGCTACTGGCAAGCTTTCTCACATATCACATTGACTGAGCCTGAGACTCAAACCCACACAGACTGAGGAGAGTTACTGAGTGATTGGTAAAGGCAACCACTTTATACCACTCTGCCACCCAGGGTTCCCCGGTGGAGTGGTGACTGCAAGATTTTTTATGACCGCTGTGGATGTCATATTGGATGATTAAAGTAACACCATTTTCATTCAGGATAATGTTATACAAGAACAAAACTTATGCAAGCACAAAAAGCTGAATTAGCACTTAAATATATAGATTGAGGTGGCTTCCTATTGTTTCCACAGAAAGATCACCATTCACTGGGTCTTTAAGACCATGGTTTGTAACAGCCATGAAACTCATGAAAATTTGTCCCCCACAAAAATAATGATTTTACAGTATTTCCTTAAATGTATATATAATCAAGCATCCCTTTATCAGACTGATGATCCACTGGCTAAAAAGAATTTCTTTCCAGGAATTCAAGATCAGATCATTCTTTTTTTTCCACATTGTTGAAACCATCTCTGATATTATCAAATCGGCTGCTTTGGTAGGCATATTGGACGTAAGATTGGCACCATTTTTATTTCAGACAAACTAAATACTATAACAAGTCTTTTGGTGAAAACCTCATGTGACCATTCATTCAGGAGGAGCAGCACTAACAGAACTGTCAAGGCATCCAACATGGTGGCCATATTGGAGATCAGATTGGCATCCCTTTTATTTAGGACTGACTATGCCTGGTGGCCATACTGGATGTCAGATCAATACCATTTTCATTTAGGACCAACTAGACATCATATTATCTCTTTTGGTGAAAACTCCATGTCAATATGACAATCCATCTAGGAAGTGTAGCAATCAGTCTTTCAAGATGGCCACCATGGTAGTCATATTGGAAGTCAAAGCAGCACCATCTTCATTTAGAACCAAAATACATCATAATAAGCCATGTGATGACAATGCCTTGTTGATATGGCTTTCCATTCAAAAGGAGCAGCAAAAGAAGGATTTTTTAGACAGATCCCATGGCAGCCATACTGGATGTATGAGTGACACCATTTTTATTTAGGACCAACCGGACCTTGAGACAAATGTATAAAGAGCAGCAATAAAACACTTGTGCCAATGGACAGGCAGACGGACAACAGGCCAACTTATAAACTCTAATCTCATATACGACCAGCAGAGCAACAAAAAAAAAGGTGAGTTTCGTAATTATAACTGTAGCATCTTGTACAATATTTGAGTTTCAAATAACTGCCTGATTTACATAAAGCATAGCACTTACAATGTTGGTCTAACTGATTAACACACTGACTACAAAACACTGTAGACTCAAAAGTACTTTCACATAATGTGCTCCAGCTCATGGTCTATAAGATTTTGGCCAAATGACACTTTGTGTCAATAATCACTGTTAACAACAGGTGTTTTAGTCAAACTTTGCACAAGTGAAAACACAAAGATATTCCTTGCTAATAAAAACTTAAATAGACATACTTTCTGTGATTATTCCATAAATATGGTATTGTAAGCTTAAAAGAATATCACTAAATATCACATTTTAACCAATCAACCAATACAACTGATCATGTCTGTGAAATGTAATGTCATCTCACCATTACAATCACGTATTTCATAACCTCATCTCAAATCTTTGGAATGCTTCATTTTGAAATTACAAGGAAAAATCCAGACCCTCATAAGACAAAAATTTCACTGAGGGACAAAAGTCTGGTTGAATGAGGTTACTGGCACATTATACAACAACATATCTGGGTCTACAATATTTGCAGATGTTTACACATTATACAGTGATAAATACATTATTGATATAATCTTTACATTTTTTCCTGGTTATAAGGTAATTATTGTTTGAGAAATACAGACAGTACCATATGTACTTGCTGATAATTCGAGTCCAACTGCAAACATGGACCCTGATTTGCAATTGTATTAGGCACTGGCAGATCAGGATCTATATTATTTGTTCTACTGATTACTAAGAACAAATTGCATAGACCCACTTCGCATGCACATTAAATGATGGCAAATCTTGGTCTGTGCAATTTACAGTTGGATTTGACTTACATATGAGTATATACAGTATTCAACATTATTAAAAACTGGGGGCATTTTATCATGTTACTCTTAGTTGAATACCTATCCCTAAGTAAGAGTCATTACATGAACAGTGTCTGAAAAAGTATCATTTTATTAATTGCCCATAAAATAATAGCGGAATGAGTATTTAAAAATTCATCAAATCTGCGCTGGTTGAAGATCACACACTCCGTGTATATAATGCACAAAAACAAATTTATGCCAGCTGAGTGCATTTTTTGCTATGACCTTTATTGAGATCAAATTGGATCTCTGCAATAAAAAGTCTGTGCATATGAGCCATGACAGGTGGTAAATGCTAAATATTTTCAAATGTCTCATCGAATATATGGTATATTTATCTTAACAACTGGATGATCATTTGTCAAGTATGCATCTCATTGGATAGTCAACCCATTTAATTAATTATATGGATCACTACTGAGTATGCATCTCATGGGATAGTCAACCCATTTAATGAATTATACGATCACTGCTGAGTATGCATCTCATGAGAGAGCCCATTTAATGTATTATATGGATCACTGTTGAGTATGCATCTCATGTGAGAGCCCATATGATGTTATTATATGGATCACTGATGAGTATGCATCTCATGAGAGAGCCCATTTAATGAATTATGTTTCACTGTTGATTATGCATCTCATGGGATAGCCTGTTTCATGTATTATATGGTTCACTGATGAATATGCATCTCATGGTAGAGCCCATTTAATGAATTATATGCTACACTGTTGAGCATGCATCTCATGGGATAGATTATCTATATATCATAAGTTATGGATCTATGTCTGTTGAGTATTTAAATTCAAGGTCTGTACCAAAACTCAAAATCCGTACTCTACCCTCAAAATAAACTCAAAATCCATACCATATCCCAAAATAAAAGTGAATTAACAGTATAAATTTTACAGATCATCCAGCACTAATTAAAAGACACATATTAAACTTAATCTTTGGAAAAAAAAATTTATTCAAGAAGTGTATTACTGAATGCTATCATATTTAGATAACAAATAGTTCATTATGGGATGGTAATTGATACCATATATACTTGCTTATAAGTCGAGTCAAACTGTGCTGGCAGATCTGGTTCTGTGCAGTTTGTTAGTATTTTGAAGAAACAACACAGACCCTGATCTGCAGGTGCTTTATGATCCAATAGATTGGGATTTTTGTTGTTTGAAGTTTGACATGATTTATAAGTGAGAATATATGGTAAATCAATTCAGTGTAGACTGATAATGAAAGTATTCCAGACCCTAATTTGAGGTGAAACAAAACTTACTCAAATTACTTTCTGCAACAATTTGGTTAATGAATAACAATATAATACAGTGATATGATCATGGAACAATGACTTGTAAAGAATATTATTAATCAACTACACATCATACATTGAAAAGAGACCACACCACACCATGGCAAAACAAGCTTATATGGGGCCCTATTAAACAAGTAGTAAACAGATGCAGTATAGACCCTCTATAAAGCCATGGCATGTTGTGGTCTATTTTTTAAATTTATCATCAGTATAAAAGTCATACTTTATGTGATTAGTTAGTGATCATTAGAATTTAAATAAACAATAATTTACAATTATTTACCTATAGGTTGACAGCTGGTAGACAAGCAAAGCCTGATCAATTATATACAATTACAGCAAAACCATGTGCACTCTTTCATACAATGATAACACAAATAATAATATTTATAACGAAAACACCTTAACTGTACCTCTCTTTTACAGACATCTAAACATAAAGAACCACCCTTTCTTCATTATACCCAAATATTTAACTTCTATTTAAAAGGTACCTACTAGACAAGGACAGGGCTTTATCATATGTCCAAAATTATACAACTTCTGACAAAGGCTACTTTTCCCTGGTACCTACCTGTTAAGGATATGACTTTATGATATGCCCATCATTATACAACTCATGTGGCTTATCTGAAAACATTGTATCAGATGCACATATGATACAGATTTTGATTCCTTGTTGTCACGAAGAGAGAAGATGGATGGAGTCAAAGTGAAAGAACAACATGATCATAAAAACTTGTCACTTTATTATGAACTAATTGGTTACAGTATAGGATAAACACATCAACAGTACAGTTAATTTGATCTGGATGCTTTTATCAAGTCTTGTTTGACTGTCAGTTCTGAATGCCTACATAATCTGTATGACTTGTATTTCAGCTAACAGCAACTTCAAAGTCTTTTTCTTATTTGAGTGCCCAGGGGCCCTGAGTGCCCGAGTGGTCTAAAGCGCTCACCATTACAGATCACTGCCATCTCACCTCTGTCTGCATGAGTTTGAGTCTAGGGTTCGGCCAATGTGGCTATGTGAGAAAGCTTGCCAGTAGCTTCTCATGGGTTGGTGGCTCTTTCTGGGATTTTCCCAGGTTCTTCCTCCACCATTAATACTGGCCGCCATGTATAGCCTATCTTGTGCTGAATAATGGCTTTAAACCCTGTAACAACAGCAACAACTATCTGAGTACACAAAGATTATTTTCAATTTTTCTCTTTACAAAGTATTTCAACAATATCAGGAATGATTATAAATAAATATCTTAAAATTGTTTAGAGCCATGGTAGCTCAGTTGGTAGAGTATTTGACTTGTAATCCAAGGTACATGGGTTCAATATCAACTCAGGCCAGTCTGGATTGGCTGCCACAGTGTGTCCTTAAGTAAAGCCCTTAACTACAATTTCCTCTGCATGACAGCTGTGTTAAAAGTGTTATGAAAACCAACCAACTTAAAACTGAGCAATGTGTACATATTAATGCTGCCATGTCAAATGCTGCAATTTCATTAGTTGACTTGTTTTCTTAAAGTATCTCTTCAACTTTCAACTTGAAATAACTTATAAAAAATATATTAAACTTATTGAATACAAAATATTACTGGCTTGCTTTATTTGCAATACCAGAAGGACCTGGCTTCTCATGAGAAAAATATATGACTCGTTATTTCAACATTTTTCTTTAAACTTGACTTATATTAATTCATGCTTAAATCGATACATACAGAAATGTGAAAAAGCATAAGATATTTTCAAACATTATTATAACTGCAAATGAAAGAAAGAATTAAAAATTATACTATAAATGAAACTTAGATTTAATAAATATTTAAACTGATGCTTCATCCAATCAAATCTGTTATCAAGAATTTATGTCCTTGTGAAAGCATGTCTCACTTTATTCATGCATACTGAATCCCAATGAATAACAGGACTAAAATAATACTTATTGCTTGTGACACAATTACTGATGAAATACTGTACACTGATTACAAAGTCATGTACCTTGCATTTCAATGATTTTCAGGCAAAACCACTTGATCAACATTGCATTAATCAAGTTGGCTAGTACACATAACTGCCGGGTAAACAATCCTGGAACAGTTGAATTAAAAAAGTCCAGTATTCTCAAAGTCATGAATAATTAGGTCCAACCTTTTGCGCATTTTTTATGTGATCTGCAATTCAGCATCTATCAGCTTCACTGAAGATGTTTTAAGTCTAGTAATTGAAGTTGGTTCATACATGAGGCAGGATCAAACACTGGAGTGATTCCATTGTTTTTCAAATTAGTTAGCATCTTCATACTTTGATGGGTTCTGAACACATCATATGTTGACACTGCTTGCTAAATGAACTGAACAATATGCAGCTGGTCACATATATGGTTCACATGTGGAATAATGACATTTTCTCAAATTACAGGAATCGAAGTTGATTTTTACTGTTCTGAAGCCACTTTGTTAACATCATGGTTGACAGAAAGTAACTGATGTTCATCTTTATGGATAGTATTTAAAGGAAGAGATCATAAACATGTACTTTAATAACCAATTTGTAGCTTAGCGCTGACTGCACCGACTCCCTTTGGTAATGAATGTAAGTCATTTATCTTGACATCCCTTTGGTAATGAATGTAAGTCATTTATCTTGACATCCCTTTGGTAATGAATGAAAGTCATTTATCTTGACATCCCTTTGGTAATGAATGTAAGTCATTTATCTTGACATCCCTTTGGTAATGAATGTAAGTCATTTATCTTGACATCCCTTTGGTAATGAATGTAAGTCATTTATCTTGACATCCCTTTGGTAATGAATGTAAGTCATTTATCTTGACATCCCTTTGGTAATGAATGTAAGTCATTTATCTTGACATCCCTTTGGTAATGAATGAAAGTCATTTATCTTGACATCCCTTTGGTAATGAATGTAAGTCATTTATCTTGACATCCCTTTGGTAATGAATGTAAGTCATTTATCTTGACATCCCTTTGGTAATGAATGTAAGTCATTTATCTTGACATCCCTTTGGTAATGAATGTAAGTCATTTATCTTGACAGGAGTTCGATTTGTGCTTATACAGGTGGTAGTACTATTTTAACCATTGAAACTACCATCATTTGTTGTGCTCTTAGTTTTGTTCTTTTTTATACAGTAATTGAGGCATTTGTTGAGGTTAATCCATGAAATATAAAATAAATACATGCAAAATATACAATCTTTGACTGGCATAACCATGAATTTAAGTACACATGAAAATGTCTCTTTCTCTAAACCATGAAATTGAGACCCACAAAATAAATGATAACACAGTGCTCTTAATACACTGGTCCTTCAGTATAAGCACCTAAGGATAGCAAAGTCCCTTATATAACATCAGTATGGTAATGGGTCTCATTCTGGGACGAAGGTACTTATCTCCATGTAATTAAGAGAAAAGGCAGGAATTATGTGATCCTGCCTGTCTATGCATGTTTTTGTTCAACTTCAATCTTTTGGATACGTTTGGGGGCTGTCTACAGATGTAATGTGCATGATGAGCTTTATATTTTGAAGCAGCCACAGGGAATGAGGTTGGGATGATATGGGGGTTGACATGATTTCGTATAAACCTGAAAGACAGCATATTCTGAAAAAATAACTCAACCCCACAACATAACCATAAACACTTACTGAATGTTAAAAGACAACATCATAAATGCAAATGTCATTGCCACGTGGGTCCATCACTACTTGGGGTCTTAACCCCTGAGTAATAACTTTCAAAACTACTGTCATACCCACCCAATAGTCTCATATACCATATATATGCTTACATGACAAGAAATCATATATGGAACCTAACTGACCCTTGCAGTCTTCTCTCTTCTGACTTTTGTCCTGGGGCAGAATTTTTTCTGGGTGGGGATGGGAAGCATGAGGATATGTGTTTTGTAAACACTCATATTTGATAGTGCCTCCTATTTCAGTAGAATGTAACCTCACTTATATCACAGAACATTCATTTGGCTTCCTTGACCAGTGAAAGAGAGATCATTGTGTATACAGTTCATACAGCATTACATATAAGGCAAAATTTATAAGCAACTTACATGCAATTTGTGATATCAAACCTGCACCATCAACTCTATCAACTTTTGCCTATAGAAAAACTTCCCAACATAGCACTGACAAAATGAACTGCCTCTATAGGCAATTTGAGCAAAGCAAAAACACCACTGGGGATGCAACTGGACTACAAAACATTTCCCCTCACATGAATGTGGTATCATCATAGTTAGATTTGTTTTTTGATTTGGAATCGAAAAGTTCTCTGATTAGACTTCCTTTCTCCTGTTCCAGCTGTGTTATTCTGTCATTCTTATGACTAACCTCCTGAAAAAAAAATGGTTACAAAAGTCAATAAAACTATATTATTACAGTATGTTTTAAGGAAATGGAAACTTGTTTTATGTCATTTATTCAGGAAGTTCTATGAAGCTATGGCCACACATGTCTGGCTTTTGCTGTTGGGAATTAAACTTGATTCATTTGCAGCCTGGTGCACATACCACTAGAACAGAAGGTCTGAAAATACTTCTTTGGCTGACCTCACCTCTCTCCCCCATCTTCAAATGTCACTCAGGATCGTCTTTCAGTACTCAAAATCCATCCTCCGCTGCTCTTGTAGCTACTCTGTGTGTGTGTGTCTCTGTGTGATTTTGATTTTTAACTTAGCTTTAACATTTTTTCAGTCTTATAGCTATGATGTCTGCAGTGTGGCAGTTTATAGTGATGTCTAGCACTAAGGAATCATGCTGCAGACATGTGGCATCATGTCACACCCAGTCACATTATCCTGACACCAGGCCAACCAGTCCTAACACTAACCTCATAATGCTGTGCGCATAGAGAGGCAGCTGTAAGTACCATTTTTGTATAAGTCTTTGGTATCACTTGGCTGGGGTTCAAACCTGCGACCTCCCACATCAGAGGCAGACGCTCCAACCACTTAGGCCACGGGTGCAGTCTCCTGTAGCTACTGTGAGTTCAACAAGTCCAATGAGGACCAAATCTAATTCAGAGGGATACATTAAGTGTAGCTGCACCATCTAAAATCAAACATGGTTCTTGATGTTTCACAGTCAGGTGCACATACCAACAGATTAAAAGATCTGGACTAGCATACTGGTTAGTAAATTGTTGCAGTAGAACCTCAGTTACTACACTCCCCCACTGCTTAACTTGACATTAGTCCCATGTCTCTCAGATTCACCTCTAAGACAGCTGAAATACATTCCCTATTCCACTACCAGCTAATGAGAGTTACAGGAGACATCAAATATAACACTAAGGGATACACAAAGTCAAGCTGTCACTGTAGGGAACTTCCAACATACTATTAGACTAAAAGGTCTGGATCCACTAATCTGGTTATGAAATGGCACAATACCACGTACTCTCAGTGATGTCTGTGGTGGAAAGAAATGGATATTACAAGCCGTACTGGCTACTATAGCCACTAGTAAGAGCCATCAAAATATTTCAGTAATATACTTGCTTTGTACCTTTGTGGCTCAATACATGTAGTTGCTTTAGTACAAACATGGGAAGTGGTCACATATAAATGGTTGTGGTTTTATTCATCTTTTACAGTTTTCACCATTGGCTTATATACAGGATGTCTAAAACACAATGTGTCTTATTTTTCATACCCTCTATTTTTTGTTATACAACCCTCCATTTTTTTTTATACATGTAAACCCATAAGAGTTTTCTTGTTTGGTTACACATGGGTCGCTTCCACTTTCACTGATTATAATAAGTGGGTTGCGCATACACAGTTTACTTATCACAGTCATGAGGGATAGAAAGCTGTTACCTATACAAATTATTTATTAAAAACAAAAGTTGTTTAAACCACATGATCCAAAATATACATTTTACTATTACTAAAGCTGATGTTACAAATACACACTACAATATATATACACACCAAACAATAATAAATAAGTTTACGAAACTTTGAAGTTGAAGATAAAGCATTTTATACCTTTGTACAATTAAGGTAATGTTTATAAAACTTCAAAAAGTATGTGGCCTAAATTACCTCTGTTAACTGTTTGTTCTGATCCTTGAGCATCCTAATGGTGGCCTCATCTGAGTATGTCGGGGTGGTCTGTATTGCAAGATTCATGTGAATAGGAAAGCCCTGAAATATAGGACAAAAATACACTGAAATTGCTGTTCAGAAGAAGCTTACAAGATAACCATCCCATCCCTGCTTCTGCTGAATGAATCGGAACATGTAAAACAAGTCTTCAAGAAACTATATAACAGTCACTGACATACTTTTAGTTCTTCAAGAAACTATATAACAGTCACTGACATACTTTTAGTATCTGACATAAGATCATTCAACAATACACCCTGAAAGCAGTTTTGGTGGCAACTGGTGAAAGGTATATCAATAGGTGTGTGTGTTTTGGATTTTTAACGTAGCTTTAACAATTTTTCAGCCATATTGCTATGATGTCTGCAGTGCTGCAGTTTACAGTGATGTCTAGCACTGTGGCATCATGCCACAGGCATGTAGCATGATGTCCCACCCAGTCACATTATCCTGGCACCAGGCTGACCAGTCCTAACACTAACCTCTTAATGCTAAGTACCAAGTGAGGCAGCTGCAAATACCAATTTTATGTCTTTTGGTATGACTAAGCTGAGGTTTGAACCTGCGACCTCCCATATACGAGGCAGATGCTCTAACCACTAGGCCACCAGAGTGGTCCGGTATATCGATTGGAGAACATACAAAAGTTTTAAGCCACGTTCTGTATGTCCTGGAAATTAGGTCACACTTAGTTTTGTTGTGCAGCACAACTTTAGTGGTGACTAAATAATGGTATTCACATTAGATACCATTTCTAGCAATATTCAATAAATTGCTGAAAGTACGTCCTAGTGACCTACTTTGATATGTAAATTACCTTCATTCAAAGTTACACCCTCTGTATGTTTGTTGGTACTATGTGGAGATGTACCATAACTAGGAATGAACACACAAATAAACAAATGTACAAACAGTCAAATGAACACATAAACAGGCAAAACACTTTTATTGCCTAATAATTCCAATTTTTATGAATTGACTGCATTTTCTTCAATTTGACTGGATGTAAATGGTCACGTGATACTGATCTTGAATTTTTTTACACATCATTAAATTCTGTTGACTACTATTGGTTCCCTGTTTCCAGGTAATTATATGTGAAGTTTCATCTATATAGCAACACCTTGCACCATAATAACAAGCCCCCCCTCCACCACCCCTGTGATTTACAATCAAAATTTACAAACCCCAAATTAAAACTGCCCCTTAGAAGTTAAAACAATGTACTTGCACAGACCTTCCTGCACTTCAATACTCTCTCCTTTTGCTGAAGAAGGCATATGGCAGGCTTTACAAGCCGATCTTCAAAATTTATTGCATTTCGCATCGATAACATGTTTCAGCAGCTGTTAAAGGTCTGGGCCATATAACAAGTTGGGTATCTCACTAAAATGGACACTTTTGAAAAATCGAAATGTGCAGAAAGCAAGGACAACAGATGCTGTAACAACACTGGCCATACATAAGCGTATTGTTAAAACCAGAATAGCCTGGTCTAAACAGCATCAATCATTTTTTTTAAACTAAAAAAATGATCATAACAAGCTCCTTTGATAACTGCATGACCCCCTTTGACACTCTACATATATTACTACATAAAAACAACCAATCTTGGCTAATGAAGTTGGGGCTATGTATTCTGTTGCAGTAAAGAGGCTAATGAAAGAAAACTATGAGCTACTTAAAAGTTAATGCTTTATTAATGAAACCTGCTATTATGACAGAAAGAATGTAAATTGTAATTATAAGGATTAAATGATCATGGTTGAGTATTTATCCTATAATAAAATTCCTTAAATATGAGTAACCAAATAACCAAGACATAAACTGCAGTATTTTTGTAAAAACTTATTCTTATTATCCATAAGAACTCCAACATAATATATCACAATGATGTGGATTATTATTATTATTATTAGAAATTATCACCTACAAGAAGACCAGACTTTAATTAAACGTCATTTCATCCCTTGTTCTGCTAGATGTTTCTAAGCCCAAGGGAAGTAACTACTACAATTTAACATAATCTTTGTAAATAATCATATGCACTGTTAATAATTGCTGATACTGCAAAAAGATTATTAGATGATATTCTTCCAACAAATAAGTGCATATAAAGTTTACAAGTTAATAAATTAATTATGTTAGTTTACAGGAGTGTACAGAATACGATGGTTCACCCATGACTCACTATATATTGGGTTCAAGACAGTCAAGTTTAGTAGTATATAGCCAACATATTTCTGAAGCATAAATTAGAACTAAATCATTTGCTTTGACACACAATAACCAAAATATTCATTCTAGTCTTGATAGAGCAAACTTATTTAATAAATATTTACCAAAACAATCCTTTGTAGATGACACTGTAGTCATCCTGCCTTATACTGGTATTGTTCTTAATAATAATCACATCACATGATGTTGACGATGCATGTTCAAATCCCAACATCACCAAGGCAGGGTGTCCTGATATGATCCACCCTGGGATACTTACAGATGACACTCACATAGTATCATGATATATGTTAGAACTTTTCAGCTCAAAGCTTCATATTTTTCCAATAGTATGGAATAGAACATATGTTACTCCAATTCATAACAAAAGTGACCAATACATTCTTTTAAATTACAGACTTGTTTCTTTACTAAGCTGTATGGCCAAAATATTTAGCAAATATCTTCAAATATTTGTATCTTAAACCATCAACGAAATTACATGTGGTCACCTTTTCAACTTGGTTTCACCCCAAAATATATGTACAGTACTTTTTGCAAGGCAGTCAATGAAGGCAAAGAAATCAGAATGGTATTATGCAATATTAGCAACTGACATATATTTAGGTTAAAGCTTAATCCAGAAAAATAGGATGTGGTTACAGAAATTAAAATGTTCACAAAGATATAAGGATGGTGTGAGTATAAATTACCTTTTCTGTGCTCTCAATGAGTGTGCACAGGTGTTGATTCACATCCATGATTCGAGCTCGCTGGAAATTCATTCTCTCCTGATTTGCCTCCAGATTATAGTCCTAAAATGTAATAAATAGTGGATAATGTTTAGCAAATGGTTTTAGCAAGACCAACACTGATGACTCACTGTAGAAAATCATGATGCTTCTTAGTACTGTACATATTTTAAAGTTTGTTGGTCCCTGGACAGACATGCTGAAAGTCTGTTTAGGATTTGTGTTTTATGGCACAGTGACAAATGATAATTATTTTTTTTTGCCACAGCCATTGGAATAAAGTGCACTGACCAAGGGGCACAGCATGACAGCAGACTTTAAATGAGGTGATGAAATGATTCAAACATGTAACCTTCTGGTCACGAGTTCAGACCTGGGATGACACGATGGGATCATTCAAACATGCACCCTTCTGGTCATGAGTTCAGCACACTATTGAGGTAATGCAAAAAAAAAAGTCTGACTGATTAACACAAGAAATGCTGTATTGTGGTGGGGCTACTGGAGTAAAGTGCCTGGTCCAGAGATGCACTACTGTGCTGAGGCAACTAAAGCAAAGTGCATGAACTATTGGCACACAACTGTGCAGAAGCAATCCGTTGTTTTCAAGTGATAAAATGTGTGCACTTCAATATCAGCCTTTTTGATTCCCTAGCCATGCAAACTTGCACCTTCTTCCACAAACTTACAAGGCAAGTCTCATCCTAATACATCACATTCTGTTGTCAACCGTACAAGACCGAATTCATGACTTTTCCCCTTTTTTCATTCAAAGAAAAACCATTGAAATTTCAACCATCTTTGTTATTCTTTCATTAACAACCAAATACTTTTAGCTGTTAAAAATTGTATATACAGTCTTGGGTTTGGAGTGGAGAAATTCAAAGGTACCACGACAGGAAGCCACAGACTTGGATATAAAATTGCACTGGAATCTATTGTTACATAAACATATCCTTTGCTCATACTGACAAACCACCCTAACACAGCATTGTTATATCATAATCCACATATGCTGATGTCTGTCCTGAGAAATGTATGCTGTAATATAACCAAAATAGTCATGCTACCTGACTAGCTACAATCAACCACCTCTGAAGGTGGGAACAGGAACGACTACAATTGACCAGACAATGGCAATATTTTGTCTTTTTGAAAACTGCACCAGAAAAAAAAGTTTTGCTGAAACTTTAAAGAAAACTGAATACCTGTCAAGCACCTATCATTCTGTATATATACAAAGCAAATGAAAAAAAAAATTGTGTGTCAATGTTCAACAATTATTTGATGTTGCTGCAGCAATAACAAATGGGCATTTGTTTGGATCCTTCAAATAGGACCTTTAGCTGTGCCTAGAGCAACACATGCACCGTCATCAAAGCAATCCGAAGACCTTTGATCAAAGGAAGTCAGTAACAAACTTAAATAAAAGCAGTGTTTAATTTTTCAAAGTGATGGAAACATATTTACTGTGTCATGAAAGTTTCCTATTTGGAACAAAATAGTTCAAACTTACAATCGCTACCAATGGCAGCGTGAAACCCAAATTAAAGTTACAATATTTTGAAATAATAGACATCTGGCCATCAAGTTAAATGAAGGTGGGACATTTTGAAAGAATGTTTGTTAAACGTTTTAATTTGTTCACATTTTCATTTTCCTATGAACAGCCTCATCCCCTTGGTACCTCTGCATCATGGTAGTTGTCTCTGGCTGACCAAAATCTAGGCCAATTTAAGTACATGTACATGTAGCATATAAACAAATATACAGCCACATGCTACTAGGATAATGAATATCAGAGTGAATTGTTTTGTGAAACGTGTTTGTTGACAATGCAATAAAGATCAAATGAGGACTACCATTTTTTATATATATGTGTTAGTTATCCAACAAGATTTGACTGATACATCTGATACATAAATTTTCTAACATATGATCTAATACTCAAATTTATGGATTTTTCATATGCATGTATATTATTTAACACACTGTGGAGTGTACTACACAAATGTAAGTTGTCAATATACAAGTGTATTTCTGACTAGTTGTCTTCATTTAATCAAAATTTCCATTGCTTTTTTTTGTCTCTCTATAAATCCTTGTCACTGACGACAGGTCATCTCTAAAAATTTCACTTGCATGCATAATTTCAATTTATTTTCAGCACCCCCCTATCTAAACATCCGCTTATGTTGACAATACTAACTTGGTCCCGAGGATGTTGAGATAAACATATAGTACTGTATTATGAAAATGGCAACAATTTTTGAAAATTGGCAACAAAATATTGAGGTTGGAGATTGTTTTGGTTACAACTTTTTTAAAGCCAGCACCAACCCTGCAGTGTCATGCATCATGCGTCAAATATGCAGAATTTTATGATTTGACGCACAAAAGTCGACGACAGTACGTAAATTGACGCACCCCAATGTTATGTTATGTTTTGCTGATTAACACAAAACAAAGGTTTGGTCTAAAAATTGTCGCCGGTATGTAAATTGACGCACACAATGTTATGTTTTACTATTTAACACAAAATAAAGGTTTGGTCTAACTACTTCATTGGCTAGGTTACAACTTGCTCAAACAGGGAAAACACTCGCACATCAGTTTCTTACGCTGATGTTACCATAATACATAGGGTTACAACTGAGTGTGGAGCCTGGAGCTGACCTTATGTGACCTGTAACTGTTACATCACTTGTAGCAACGGGATGTTAGAACCATAAATCACCACACACAAGAAAGAGGCGAAAATAAACATGTGATTTTACAGTGATTCTCACGAGAAACTATTATTTTATGCGCATCCTTGTCGTGCCCAGAAGCAACAATTTCCATTCCCTCAATTGTATGCCTTGAGTTGTTCCAAGATACTATCAGCGTTCAAATGAAAATGGCGTCCAAGGTTAAAAACTTAAAATAGATCCGAAACAAACGAAATTATCATTTGGACCGCATTTTTACAACCGACCATCGATAATAGCATTGCTATCGAACCAGTGGAGCCTTCATCATCTAAAGATGAGGTAACTGTTACTTGTAAGATAAAAAGTAATTTTGTGCAGCAATGGTTGAAAACATACTGCTGGCTACGTTTTCAAAAAGAAGTTAAGTTGAGTGAAGAGTGTGACAGTGAAGACGCCTTTATGTTTTGCCATATATGTACTGGGGCTAAAATAAACCTCGATGACCAAATGCGCAACAAACAATAACTTTCAGAACAGTACACTGGGAAGGCATGCTGGGTTGCCAGAAAACAAACTGTTGATTGAACTCCAAAATACTATCCAAATTTGTGAATGGCATTTTGTCCAAGTCTCAACATGTCTTGATTCCGAGGTCACGTGCACTGCTTATTCCGCTACACTCGGAAATGAACACAATTATGAAACCTAAAGTGGTTTACTTCATGTACTCTTATAAATGACCACAAGTACATCTCTCAGTCTTTCTGCCTCTGAATTCAATCACTGTAAATATCAGTATATTTTCCCACCCAGCCGCCAGTCAAAGCCTTTGAACTTGCCGCCCAGCTATTGCATCACGTTCTTCTGACATACTTTTATAATGGCAACATGTACATCAGGAGGTCTTTCAGCCACTTAATTCTGTCATTGTAAATATCAGCACATTTCTCCACCCTGCCACTAGTCAAAGCCTTTCAACTTTCTGCTCAGTTATTGCGTCATGTTCTTTTGATGTACTCTTATAATGACAACATGTACATCAAGGGGTCTTTCAGCCACTGAATTCTGTAAATGTAAATATCAGCACAGCACTTATCAATACATTTTCTCACTAAAGCAGGTGGCTGAAGCAGGACTGGCAAGTCTTTGAATTTTGCCGCCCACCTATTACATGTGTACGGAGGACTCCTGCCTAAGTGATTTTCTGCATCCCAGATAAAAAAATTGGCATCCAATACGCGTGATTAAGCATTTCCGAGACCTTTGGAAGGTTCACAACACCAGGCAGATTTAAATGCAGTTTTACAAACAAGACATAGCAGCGAAAGTGCTACTTAAATGTGTACATTGGCTGAGTGTAAAACACATCCCTTTTTCAAAATACAAATCTCTTCTTAATTTAATACACAACTTAACAGCTAAAGAAATTGATACCATTGGCATTTTGAAGACTTCCGCCGTTCAGTATGACTTGGCTACTACCTGTTCAGAAGTACTGAAGAACCCATCAAAACGTTGTTGAGGATAGTCTTATACGTGACCTGCAAAATTCGTCATTTGTGACAGCAATGGCAGATGAAAGTACTGACATAGCCAACAATAAACGCCTTGTCATATATGCTCAGATTATTTCTGATGATATGAAACCATCAACAAGATTTTTTAACAAATATAGAATGTTCAGATGCTTCTGGCAATGGAATTGCCTTATTGGCTTTAGTCACATTATATAACTAATATTTTTGTTGTGTATTTTATTTAAACAATATAATTATTTTTTAAAAACTACTTTAGACTGATCATCGGCTTGAATAGGACTCATAGGTTTGGATTTTGACTCACTGTTTTTTGCCTTGATGAGTCAAATGACTTACATGAAGCCATTTGTAGATAAAACACTGACCCTGTTATATAATTCATATTTCTAAAAGCATTTCATTAATACTTGGTTCTGACATCTGACACAGTCATGTTTGGTTAAGTTAGGCACATCTTTCACTTTAATACATTATGTATTTCTTGATCATTAGCACTGGCTAACACCAGATGTACCAGGTACATGTTCATTTACACAGTTACTGATTCTGTGAATATTTGCAAGTAGCACACTTAGTTAAAACATTTATGCACAAACATTACAGCCCTACCAGAGACAAACCACTGAGCTAAGGCAATTGATCTTATGTGAGATGATAGATTGCGCCACCTACAGAATCTTGGCATGATGACCTGTTAACCTCTGACAAACATTCAGCATTACGCAAAGAAACAGCAGAAATTTAGCGATATATTTATTAAGAATGATTTTTGTAAAATTTCCAAGATGTTGTACTGCAGCAGACAATATTTATATTTGTATTTCAAGTTTTATTTCAACTTTATAGCCACTTGAGAACTTACAGCTGTAAAAGGAAATTCACTCCAAACAATGTTAATGTATATTGTATATGGTCCTGTCTTTATTAATTTTAAATGATTTTTGTTTATGCTGCCCTAGAGTTAAATGAATTAAAAATTTATAACAAAATCATAATAGTTACTGTTTAGAAGGATGCTCTTATGCATAATAATTTTAAAGTTCTGTGTGTGAGATAGAATTGTAATAAGTGATGCATGTAAATACATGCTTAATATATCTGAAGAAAAACATGTGAAAGCATTGAATTTGTATTTCTTCATTATTAATTACACTTCTCAGTGCCACCCCTCCTCCAGCTCAATGACTGAAAGTTAAGAATCATCCAAGTGTTGTAATGATCAAGATGATGAAGCATTATTTTGGGACAAGCCAACATTACAAGTACATTTTCAAACTATGAAATAATACAATCTGAGGTCCTGTGCCTCCTAAAGAAGAAAAAAAAACATTCAACAAAGCTTGAAGTTAGGGTCTTCTTGACACATATTCTAGGCATATTCAGTTTTACATATTTTTTTCAAGTTCATTTCTTATTTTTATCTTAAAATTATAGACTAGACTTTTGCTTTTCTACATATTTTCTTGCCAAAAACATATTGTGCTTTTGATCATGCTGGTTATCATATGTTTTTATCGATCCAAGTTTTGTCTATGTTTTGATAAAAGAATAAACTGAACTCCCTTATTTAGACAATCTGGATATTGACTGGAAGAATTATAATGCCCCCCCACTGACTCCTTTTCACCATCATCAATCCCAAAATTAAAGAACCATTGCAAAAGTCTTACATATTTACAATAGCCAAATTTATTGTCCCGACAATCAGCTGGTCAGAGGAAAATGGCAGATGTAAATGATATATGGAGGTGTGTCTAATTTATGCTTGCTGATTGATTAATCGAATAACATGGTGACAATTGGTGATAGGTGAATTGGCCTAGAGACAAACCACAATGCAGAGGTAAAAGAGGTACAATGCCTAGACAAGCATTGCACCTTTGTGCTTAAGCAATAAGAGTAAAGTGCCACCTCAGACACACCAAAGTGGCCTAGTCTGAGCAGGTTTCAAACCTCGACCCTTCTGGTCACTCGTCCAGCATTTTCACTACTAAGCCAATGTGTCTCCTTGAGAGAGAGAGTATACTTACTGAGTAGGAAGCCCTGCTGAGAGCTTTCTGTTTCTCGCTGACAACAAGGATCTGCCGGTGATACCAATCACGTGTTCTCTCCACCACTTCTAGACCCTGTAGAAGCAGGTCCTTTTCTTGTTCCAGCTGCTTCATCCGCTTCAGCTGATAATGAAAAGATAAAACAACGATCGTTTATCTTAGGGCTGAAACATTTAAACAATGTCCCTTGCCTAAAACTGTTATCTTCACAAAATCAAAATATTATGCATATTTTCCTCCATATTTAACATAAAATTGCTGGAAAGTTATCTATACTTGTTTGCCAAAAAAATGATACAACAATTATAAACCTATAAAACAAATGAACCTAATTTGTGTCATCAATAACAAAACAACAGAAAAAGTCATTTTGTAGTAAAGGAAGAGTCCAATGTGGGTCTGACACTGCTCATCTGTCCGATATGCCTTAAAACCTTTGGCTGTCATTTTGCAGGGAGTTAAATATTTCTCACTGTCAAGTGATAAAACTACTTCTAAAATATGTGTATTCTTTCAAAAATGTCAATTCAATTTAATAAAAATGAAAGGTTTTTATTGGCAATCCTACTCTGTCTATAAAAAGCTGATTATGACTTCCACCCTGCCATGAGAACCACTTTGTTACTGTCACAATGTGCCCAAGCTATCGTGTGGCAGTATCAATGATGGTGGAGAAAGATATAGTATACAGTGATACACCCAGCCTGGAACTACTTCTACAGCCTGAAATATTGCTGCCAAGGAATTTAAGTTAGCCAAAGTTAACAACAATATTTTGGATAAAATACTTGACAATAAAATCTCATATGAAGCTGGTGTTTCTAACAGACACCAAACATGACAGAGACGGAGAGACCAAATACTCAGGCACTGAAATCTTGTATTGAAAGTTTGAAAATCAAGACAAAGTAAGAAAGACTTAGGGAACAATGTGAAGATTAGAAGCATGGTTGGAAATGGCTCAAAGTTTGGAGAAATCTTTACCCCCATTTAACTAGACATTTAAATTGGTGCCTATCTGGTGACTATCATGAAACGGGATGGCTTGTATCATAAACCAGGTACCCAATAGTCAACAACACATCTATAGACAGACAATGGAAAGTGAAAATGGCTACAGCATTTGATCTGCAAACGAGTTTATTAATTGGCAAAAGGTGTTGAATTCTTGGTGTAACAACTTTAAAAAAGAGATTCAAGAAACTGGAAGGAAAATTTTGTGACATCGTTCCCAGCTGGAGCACTGGCAGCACAGAGAAGAGACATTCCACCATGTAAATGATCTCAAAACAAACCCCAAACCATACCCAAGAACAATTTCAACGAGGAATCAAGTTTGTTTAGTAAGCTGAGGATAAAACTGATAAACATTTCCAACATATGGTAGATGTATCAAAGACAGCATCAGCTGTTGGGGCAGACTATGAGAAGACAAAACCTGAGAACCCTCGAAAACAAAGTAATGATTGGGATTCAGGTGGATTGGGTTGAAACAGTTACACATACCAGCGAAAATGAGAACTGAACATGGCACCATATAAGTAAGTGTGTTAAGTGTACTAGCTCTGTGCTATGTAAACCTCTTGCACTTGTAAAGAAAGACTGGAAACATTAAACTCTGTAATTTTATTAATTCAACCTACCATGTTATAATCCACACCACTGGAAAGGGTGTGACGTCTTGAGTTCTGTCGGCGCACACCAACTTTTGGAGCATGACTAGAAGTAGTGGAAGTAATAGTATGTGGACTGCTATCATGTTGTCTTAACTGCTCTATATTTACTGGGGAAAAAAATATTTTAAAAAATTATTCAAAATTTTGGAATTATAATTTTTCCATATTATTTTGTAAAATAATCAACCTAGATACAGCACACCCTCTAAATGTGATAGCTGGGGTCCAGAAATGCCAACCACATTATGTGCCAAACAGAATTATATTGAGAACTGCGATATGTATGGAACAATGTTTTATTGAGAACAGTGTATACAGAACCTGGTATAGCAGGCACTATTAAATTTGTTCATTACTTGTGCTTTGAAAAGGAAATGTAGATACAAGACAAAGTTTCACCTTGTTTTCCTTCAACCCATATTGTAATATATGGTAAAATTTTCGTCTTGGGGTCCATAGTAATACTGTGTTATATACAGAATCATGCAATAATAATGTACAATATAATGAGAAACAGCTGTAATTACTATCCCTTATAATCAAAGTATCTGTGTGCTTCTCTTCTACATGAAATAAAAATATGTGAAGTTATTATGAACCGAGTCTTTAATGATAAAGTTAATTAGGTAAAATTGTTTGATCCGGTTTTATTTAGAAAGATGCCATTTTGAGTATTTTTATTTTTAGTAACAGTAGCCATATGTATGGCAGATTTTTAAATCATTTTTATATCAGTCTGGAAGTTCTTTGTATCAGGATGCTTTCTCTTATATTTGGTACAATTCAGTTCAGCAATATTTGATGGTTTTTTAAGAAAATTCTTGTTAACAATAGCCATATTTGGAGACAAACTGCCATCAGTTGTATCAACTTGTGAGCACTCATGTCATGATGCAATTAAAACTGTTGTAATGTGCTATCCAATCACCCTCATGAGACACAATATGAAAGATGATCATCCTCACAAATTCACTTTACAAGACCCCACCCCTACCAATATGCCTGCTGTCACCTCCCAATCCTCATGAAACTTAACATTTATGACCACTCTCTCAAGCATGTACATTGAATCCATGTTACATGGAAAATTGATTGATGGTTGGACAGGACCAATCACAATTACATGTAATATGTCAACTTAAATGCAGACAGTACCATACATACTCATTAATAAGTTGAGGCATACTGCAAACAACAAAGATCCTGATCTGCTGAGGCATTACAGATGTGCACATCAGGGTCTGTATTATTTGTTCTACTGACTACTCCAACAAACTGTAAAGACCTAGATCAGACGGTGCATTATGTGACAGCAAACCTTGGTCTGTGCAATGTGCGGATGGTCTTGATTTATAGGTGAGTATATACTGTATCAGGCCATGTAATGCAACCTTGTTGACATTTGTCTACTTTCAAAAATGCAAGAGCAGCTAATTCGCCTAGAATTCAGGGTCACATGCATGCTTTCTATAGAAATTTCTTACAAGGCAGTTGATTGCATATGTTACAAATGTTTCAAGTTTCCTCTGGTTGGCGGGGGGGGGGGGGGACATTTGCATCCATATCTGAAGACAAATCAACATCATGTGTCAAATACTGAAATGACTATGTCAGAGTGATAATTGTCAAAACTGGTCAAATTGTGAAGAGTGGTTTCTGAGATAAAGCTGTTTAAATGTTTTTTTTATATATTTTTTATTTTTTATGTGACCATTTTTTATTGTGGCACTATTTCCATCATGCCAGGCTGCTTTTGGTCAAATTCTGTTCAGCAGTTTTTGAAAAGATGTCACTTCAGGTTTCATCTCTTTTCAGCACTGGCAGCCATATCTGAAAGCAGAATGGCATCACTGTAGAAAGGTCCTTCATGTCAAGATGTTTTCTGTTAAATTTAATTCAATTATGTTTAGTGGCTTTTTGCAAAAGAGGTCATTTTAAACTCTTTTTGTTATTTAAGTAATGATGGCCATATTTGATAGATATCATTTGCATCAAATGACTGACATGGTCTGTATAAATCCTTAAAGATTTTCACATCAGGACGCTTTTGTCAAATTTGGTCAAATCCTGTTGAGTGGTTTCTAAATGTCTGTTTAAAGATTTCCTACTAGTAATGGCAGTCACATCTGTTGGTGAATCATCTCATTTGTACAAATAAGAAATCCCTTCATGCCAGAATGCTTTGTGTCAAATTAGTCCAATTCTGCTAGGACAATTTTAGAAGTCATTTAAAGCTTTTCCTATTTTTATTAATGGGGTTTTACTGATAGCAGATGAGCATCATTTTGTACAAATCTTACAAGTGCTCTATGCCAGCAAGCTTCCTGTCAAATTTGGTGGCCATATTTGATGAACGACTGGCATAAATGTATACATTTTAAAGCCCTTTATGCCAGGATGTACCTGTAAACTTTGGTGGGTCTTACAGGCTTTGAGAAGAAATTGAAAATAACATGTTTGTTGTGCTGATTACTTGTATCCAAATACACAGACCCTGATCTGTCAGTACATTATGCAACAGCATATCGGGGCATGTAGCTTTTTGCACCTGAATGTTCCTTATAAGCAAGTACATGTACTTGCAGTAAAGTCACAAAATTATTTTGAAAATCCAACCATCAGCTACAGAAACATACCAATTACAAGGTATTTACTTGGATATCTAAATCTGTACATCAAAATATCACAGGCATATCATTATTTTAATGGGACTCCTTTGAACTGCAAGTAAAATCATTTCTGATGACACCTTAATGCAACTCTAATAACTGGGTGTGTCTAGGCAAGTGCCACCAGACAAGTATTTAACACACTTATTATTAACCATGATAAACTCCATTTCATCGAGACACTTAGACAATTTCAAAGAGGCAGACTGATAATTTATATTATTGTCACATTTATCATTGTCCTGGTAAAATAACTCCAAGCCATTCAGATCTCTTTCTTTACAAATAAGATTACCTGGTTGATAAAATTCCAACAAATTTTTTTCTCTATAACAAAGTCTCAACAGTCAAGTCCCCTAATGCCCTTTACATACCATATGTGTGTGTGTGTGTGCATATATATATGTGTGTGTGTGTGTGTGTGTGTGTGTGTGTGTGTGTGTGTGTGTGTGTGCCTATCAACAAGCATTTCTTTAAATTACATTTTAGTTACTGGTACACATTTTTAAAACAATAAAAAAACCTATCCTAACTAAAGTGAAACTTTGGGACTTTTGCTATAATATGGTTTATATTCTGAATATCCAAATGTAACTGAACATAAACTTGCAGATTTTTGACCTTTGGGCTCAAATATCAAAACAAAACATAAATCTCTGAAAGTCCTCCCTCCTTATCATGTGTTTCCAGATAAAACATGACACCACCATGGACCCAATGACTAAAATTTAACCACTGTACTTGAACTGGACTATAAAATGTATGACGAAGAGTTCAAAGAAAACAACATCACACTTTACATTAAAAATGTATTTTTTCTTTTAAAAACATTATTATTTGACAAAATTAAAAGCACAAATACCTTGGAAATGAAAAATATATTTAATTTACATCAACTAAAATCACTACTATATGCTTTGGACTAGAACTTTTCACTTGTCGGTGTGTATTTATGAGTTGTGGCTGATGAAAGGCAAGTCACTTTTTTCAAGATGCTCATTCAATTGGACATTTTAAGTGCAGAGAGAAAAGTGAAACTAATATAGCACAAATACAAGTTCCAAATCCATGTAACCAATAAAATATTTTCACACTTAATCCATTACACAAATACAGATTCATCAAATTTTCAACCATTTTTTCTATACTGCATCTCAGTACATAACACTGTGAATAGTTTCAGACCCCAATTACCACCAAGCTGTACAACCTACCCCCCCCCAAAAAAAAACAATTTTACTGTAAGAAAAGCTATATAGCTTTAATGAAATGGATTTGAAATCTGGAAAACAAGTACAAAAACATTTTGCTGTACTGTCTCTCATTAACATCTAAATCTGAAATACAGTAATTATCCTAAAGTATGAAGAATGAAGGACAGATGTGTGCTGAGTATGTACAATTTAGATATCATCATGATCATCATCATCAATCCATTAACCTAAGCAGTTGTTGGGGCACCACAGTTAACTTTACAACCAATTCTCTCCATCTTTCCCTGTTCTCTACTGCCCTTTGGGAATCTCCTAATCCCATGCCTGTCCACTCCTTAATGTTGTCTTCCCATCTCTTTTTCTGTCTGCCTCTTCTTCTGCACCCTCGCACTGTGCCTTACAAGATTGTTTTTGCCAGTCCAGATGATCTTGAGATATGACCATACCACTTCATTTTGCGCTTTTTTACATTGGTCAAGAAGTCTTCATAGGATCCGATGGCTCGTTGGATCCTGTTGTGGACTTCTTCATTGGTTACATGGTCAATATATGAGATGCCCAAGATCTTGTGGTAGCATCTCATTTCAAAGGTTTGAATCCTTCTTTGTAGATCTGATGTGAGCGTCCATGTTTCACAAGCATACAGAAAGATGGATATGACAATCGAGCGCATCAGCCTTATTTTGGAACCAAAAGCAATGTTGGTGTCTTTCCACATTGGTCTCAACCTTAATATTGCTGCTGTTGTCTGGGCAATCCTGCAAAGTAGTTCTGGTTTGAAGCCCTAATCTGTGATAATTGATTCCAAGTACTTGAAGCTTGTGACTCTTTCCAGCTTCTGTCCACTGACCTTTATTTCTGCACTGATGCCATTGGTGTTGTTTGTCATCAGTTTGGTTTTTCTGGTGCTAATATCCTCACTGTATGCAGTGGAGGTTGTGTCAAGGTGCGCAACCAAGTCAGCCAGTTCTTTTTCATCTCCAGCTAAACCAATCACCAAATCTTAATGCATATACTCACTTATAAGTAAAGTCCAACTGCAAACTACACAGACCAGATCTGCTGTCACATAAAGCACAGGTTTATCTGATATGTTCAGTTTCTAAAGAGTAATCTGTACAACAAACAACATAGACCATGATCTGCTTGCAACTGATTTCACTTGTACATGAGGATATATGGTAGTTAAGTGTCAGACAATTGCATATCAAGGAATTTTCCATCTGATTGACCAATAAGCTGTTGAGTATGGTAATTGTCAGTTGAAATGGCACAATGACATTGATGTTATTAAATTCAAATTGCAGCCATTAAACAAAGTAACAATCTCACAATCAACTTTAACCGAATGAAATTTCATTTATCTGTACTAAATGCCAATGTGAAAAAAGGGGTTCAAATCAATCAATTACCATACATCAATTAATGCATCTACTTAGGTGGCAGTAATGTTATTTTTCCATGTCAGATTCCATCATTACAGACAGTGTTATAGGTTCAAATTGGGAGAAACCAAGTCTTCCCAACAAGAAGATAGACCGATGATAGTCCATTATTGCTATTCCAGTGTTTCTCTTCAACCTAATTTGCGCTTCCGAGACCACAAAATGTTTAATTTGACCCCCGTTTTTTATATCAAAATTTGTTTTTACTCAGTCTGATCCCAGTTTTGACACCAAGGAGATTTTTTTACGCTCAGTCTTGCACCCTAAGGAGATTCACTGCTATTCTAATAAATTAACAGTGGAAAACACCTTTCCTATAATGTATTGTAATCCATTCTTTTGTAATATATCTTGCTAATAATTTATATCTTGTAAGAAGTCTATGATACAAAGAAAATTATTTAAGAAGAAGGTAGCATAATTTGTGGTTTGGGAAGAAATTCTAAGTTTCCTTGCAAACCTTGGTGCTGGTGCCCACTCCCAATAAAATAAATTGTTCCATAGGAATTATGGGACCTCACTGGACCTAGCCTCCCCCCCCACCACTCCAGTTGCAAGGATTGCTTGGGCAATTAGGTGAACATAATTATAGCATAGTGCCAAACAACTCTGCTGCATGACATAAAAATGCATAATAAAGTAAAATTTCATAATAACCTGTCACAAGTAGTAACAAAAATTACGTTAACAAATTAACCTTCTTGTATGACTGTTGTGTTTCTTTAGACTAAAATGAGAGGCATGGCAACTAAGTGGTTAACATGATGATTTCCTATGCAGGGGTACCAGGTTTTGAATCCATGACAAGGTCAGGTCAATTGTGTTGTTAGCCAATACACTTTACTCTCTGACAATAATGAAGTAAAGCCACCTGGTAAAACACCTTAAAATGGACACAGCCCAACCAAACCAGAAATGTTCTGCATCTCTGATACACACCATAAATTCTTGAGACTGAATCATTGACGACTTACAAGTTTACACGCATATTTAATCTATCTAAGATCAACAGATCATAGATAATCAAACAATTTTCTTTCTTTCAGAGTATCATATACATCAGCTTTCTAGTAGCTGGCCATCCTTAACCAGTAACTTATCCATATTTTATGTTTTTATCTGAGATTAAGTCGTTATGGTTCATGTTATCATTAATCAGGTGCTATTAATCCTGTGCCTAAGGGGAGGACATTGTTTAAACTTTCAAGCTGTCAATGATTCAGTGTCAAGAATTTATGGTCTGTATCGGAAATGACCAGCTGCTAAAAAGCTGATGGACATGATGCTATGGATAAAAAGGAAATTGTTTGATTAATTTTGATCTGTTGATTTCAGATTATTTTAGATTTCATGATCTCAAATAGATTAAATATGCTTGTAAACTTGTGTGACTGATTTTATTAGCATGATGGTGAGTTCCAAAATGAAAGCTAATTATATGTGTATATGACAAAAGTGTTTGAATCATTTTGATTATAACAATAAACTGCAATAATTTACTGGGCAGCCATAAACATCTTTTGTCAATCAGTAGAATAAACAACATGGCCCATAACCTACTAGCGTATTTTGTAATGGCTGATCAGGGTCTGTAGTTGGACCTGACAATGCTGGTATATTATATCTTGACACTTATTAAAATGTTGAGTTCAACAATTTGGGACAGAGGAATCAACTCAACTGAATTATACCATAAGACTTGCTTAAGAAAAAAAAGCATATATTGCACAGTGTATCCCCATGGGGTACTAGACTGCAAGTCAAAAAAATCCCTTTGGTACCAGAACTGGAGGTCAAACTGAGTAAAAACACGAACTTTGGTATCCAAACTGGGGGGTTAAATAAAAAAAATTGGGGGCTTTCTGAAGTACAAATGAGGGTAAATAGAAACACTGTTTCATCAAAGTAAATATACTGTACTTAATCAACTGGAACTTATACCTTGAAGGCATTCAACCAAAAAAGAAAACATGCTGAAAAACCAGTCAAAATTTCCAAACAGATACTCTGTGTGTGTGTGTGTGTGTGTGTGTGTGTGTGTGTGTGTGTGTCAGTGTGTGTGTGTGTGATTTAGATTTTTAACATAGCTTTAACAATTTTTCAGTCATATTGCTACGATGTCTGCAGTGTGACAGTTTATAGTGACGTCTAGTACTGGGGCATCATGCCGCAGACATGTGACACGATGTCCCACCCAGTCGCATTATCCTGACATCAGGTCGACCAGTCCTAACACTAATCTCTTAATGCTGAGCACCAAGCAAGCAGCTGTTAGTACCATTTTTTAAAGTCTTTGGTATGACTTGGCCGGGGTTCAAATCCACGACCTCCTGCATCCGAGGTAGACACTCTAACCACTAGGCCACTGCTGATATGTAAAACCCCATCTTCATAAATACAGAAAAAATACACCCCAAACAATAGCCTGCTATACAATAACACTCATACAAAAGCTTATATCTTACAAGTCTGAATACCCATATTCTCAAATTTCTAGACTGTGACGACACACCACTTTTAAAATACAAGCATTTCATTGGTCCAAACTAAACAAACTTATAAAATGAACCAAAAATGTAAATAAACACACAGTTAAGTATCATACATGCATGATATTCCCCCACCCCTTTGGTACAGTATAATAGGGATGAAACAAACTTGTTCTTTATACACTGAAACTGTAATCCAAATCATTTACTGATGAAAAATAAATATTCTATGTTCCACTGACTTCATATAATAGTGGCTGCCTGACTATTATGCCAATTTATAATGGTAGCATAATTCGCTTAATCAAACATCTGCACTGTGGATAACAATAACCTGGACTGAGATTGGTGCAGCTGCAGGGGTCCACATAACACAGCCTTTTCCACTGGCTATCAGTATTAACTAGTCCTCCTCAAAACCTATAAGCCACAGGCTGGCTACTAAACTGACCCCTGAACTGCCTTTAATCAGAATTGCTTGCACATTTTCTTTGCTTTTTTTTGTTTTTAAATTATATCCTGCCATGTTCAATTTTCTAATCTTTAAAAATGCACAGAACTCCCCAAATGCTGGAGGTGGATGTTCTCAAGACCCTTGCTTTTGATTGTTTCACAACTTGCATTCTAATCTAGTTATGCCTCGAGCAGATCTTTGATTTTTGCTACAGTACTTTTATTACATACATTTTTTCCCTTCATAAATGGAATTATAAAATATTTTCAACCTGCTACAAAATTTTCACAGTTGAAGGCACTTCTGCATGGTAACAAAGGATCATATTCTTTACACAGACAGTTTTTCACCCCTTAGACACCATGACATTATTGTCATGGCAGGCATCAACAACAACAGGCATCAGTGTGATAACATCATCACTGGTGCTTTTATCTGTACAATCTTTATTTAAACAAACCAAATAACAAACAAATTTTGATGACAAATTCTCTACAACTACATATTTCACACTTATTAAACTTGTAATATTTCAATTTATTATAAATTCCATGCTGTCTTTTCAATATTATGTATTTGCTATGTTTGCTATTTCATGTCAGCATACTTGCTGATTGCACAAGATATGAATATAATAGTTCTCACCCTTAAACACTTTTTACAACAGACCACATGTTGTTGTTTTTGTAGGGTTTAACACCATTTTTCAGCACTAGACAGGCTATACATGGTGGCCAGTATAAATGGTGGTGGAAGAACCCTGGAAAACCACGGAAAAACAACTGACCCATGAGATTACATGTCTCTTAAGAAAATACATTTCTACTTCATTCCAGACGAACAAAAATAAAATGGAAATTACAGCTGGAATTGATAAATGCAAGATCTGAATTCATTTCTGATTCCATAAATCTGACAGACTGCAACTTAAATGCACATTTGGTAAAATTACCTGTCTGAGGGTCTGTAATTCATACCATTCCAAGTATTAACTAAGTTGTTGTTTCATTCAGTATTTAACCATAAAGCTTATTTAACTTTGATGGAAAGTAAATACTTAATGTGCTATTGTGTTTTAAGAGAGATATAACTGAAAAATTTGAAAACAAAACAAATCACTGCCCTGATTTCTCCAGATTTTATTTAAAGTAATCATCAATCCAAGTTGTGACTAAAAATGCTGCATTTGTGACAAAAAAATCAGAACTGACAAGTGAAGATCATCAGCTGGTAACTCTGGAAACATATAAAATCATCATGTGGCAACAAGAAAACAACCTAATCACTGTCTAATTACAAGAAAATATTTTGCTAAATGCAATATATTTCACAACAAAATCCATTTTGAATTGTAAGAAGAACTGCTACATTAAGTGCAATCTCTTAATGGGAATAGTCTGGTTTACACCCTTGAAGTTGAAGTGACCAGTCTAACACATGACCCTGCACAATCAACCTCAACTAAATGTATGGAAAATATGAAAAATTTTGTCAGCAGATATGGCTAAGGTTTTATTAATATAAACTATGATTCATCAACAGAAAATCTGAAACAAAGCCTTTTATCACTGAACTGTAGGTCATGTAACATGCAGACAGATCGTTGAGAAAACTCTAAACAGTGAATTTTAATGGCTGCCTGAGAAGATGAAGACTGTTTAAAAATAAATTAAAAATGCCTGGATTGATATTTAAACAGGGATGTTAATCCCTACCGCTGTAGAATATATAACTGGTTGTATAAAAAAAATTCTCTATCTTTCCGATAAATGGTGCTAATAGAGAGCTCTGGATCAGATTTACTAATTTCTAATATCTGATAGTTAACACAATCTATGTTGTGGTCAGATGCTTAGACACTGGGGAATCTTTATGGCAATGGATATCCCTCAAGTGTTCTTTCATTCTCACTTTTACAAGACCAGATTTGGAATATCATGTTGAAAATGAATTGAAGATAATCAGTAATATTACTATAAGAAATGTGTTTGATCTGCAGGTTAGACCATTTCTGCATGAAGTTTTGACCAGTGCTCAAAGAAAAAAAATATCTGGGACACAGACCCGGGCTGGCAACTTAAACTCACAAGCCCTGACTGAAATTCCTCAAGCCCGGGCTCCAATTTACACATGCCCAAAATTTCCCCTTTTTTAATATTGTCACACAATGTTGCAATATCTACAATTCGGGTATAAATTTAATAGGGGTCAAATGGGTCTGAAGGTAATGAAAGTGTCATTAATGTTCATCACTACACTCACTTGGAACTAGACGGTCCTGGTGTTCAAACTTCTCTGCTGGATGCTCTGAGATCAGAACTGAGCTGATGTATGTCGATGTATTGTTTGCAGTATGTGCATAGATTTAATACACCCCCCTCCTTTTATTTTTAGCTGGCGTGCTTCACAGAGTAAAACTCCATCAACCAAGAGTTCTGAAATTTGTTTTTGTTGGGCTCTGGTCATAGTTAATTGCTTTTTTATTTGGCTTCAAAAATGAATCACACTTCCTACAACTGAAATGATCATGCTTTACATTCTATATATGCAGTAAAATCCGACTCAATGAAAAGCCGCTGTTCACAAACTTATCGAAAATATAATACATATGGCTTAAATATTCTCATTCAAGGCAATAATGTAATAACTTTTGTTCTTGTACACGCATCTAGCATATCTTAGATTTACCTATAAAGGGTTGTTCCACTTCCTGACTCTACCTACCTATGCAAATTAGCACAATGGGCTCACCCACTGCAGCATTTAAACACATCTGACTTGCTATTGTCTGCCAATTAAGTTAAGCTGTGAAATGGTGGTTTATACCTGTCCTTATTTTCTTTAATTGCAGCTATTTAATCTGTCCAAGGGATGGTTTTAGATCAGCTCCAATCACTGTTTACTGTTTATACATGTAAACATGTAATGGGCATATACTAAAAGTGGTGGGTTTTGTGTTTTTTGAAGATTACTGAAACTTGTGTTTCCTAAAATAATGACTGTGTCAGTGGGGTCTGGGAGTACAAAATCATATTTTTAGCATGACACATTATGCTTTAATTTGATTAAAATCAGAGTTCAATTTCATGTAGGACAGTGTGATCTGATTTACATTGTACCATGTTATGGCAAATGTGTCAACATCTTGAAAATACATTTAATTATTTCATCAGCGAGATCGAAGTCTCCTCAGGCAAATTATAAATTCTTAGAATACAGGACAGACCCAATCTAAAATTAGAGGGGCCCCGGGCATTGGGCTATCATATTTTTTTAGCACTGTTGCCACTAAAATATGAAGTTAAAACTATAATAGAAACAACCCTTAATTTTCTTCTTTATTCTGGTTGCAAACCTCATGTTTGTAGTAATATCAATAAATCAGGTTTCAGCAATTGTACAATGTTATGCTGTTAACTTTGATAAAAACACTGTTAGTACATTGGTTTGGAGATTAATGACATAATAATTACATCAGGTTTTGGACATCACAGATTCAATGTTACAATGTTACCTTGGAAACTGGGTACTGTTACTATTGTTATTGTAACTATATGTTTTAGGATTAACAATGTAGTAGTATTAAGAATATATTTACAAGAACAACATGTATTACTCTACAGTTGCTTACACTTCCTCCTTAAGTTTAATACTGTGTCTAAAGAAACTTAAAATTCCTATAAGAAGACAGCCAAGAAATTCTATTATTATTCTGGGGGCATTTAGATATGAAAAAAGTTGCTGAATATATTTAATACAGCAATACTAATCACAATAGACGAGGCTACCAGAAAAATTTATTGGATTCTACCCCCTGGAAAACCTTCACTTTTTCTGGAAGTATTGTATGCATCACGTGTTCCAGCAAGTCCATCATCAATTCTTCACTCAAATTACTTCTAGTCTCAATGTCTAAGGAGACAACATTACGATGGATTTAGCATCATAAAATCTAAAATGGCAACTAAAATTTAAAGTTGTCTGCCATGTAGCTACAAAATTTTGTATCTAGCACATGTATTTTTCTTAAAAAGGTTGAGAAATTTAATGCAATACAAGATTACTATAAGAGCAAATTATTGTGCTGAATCTTGTCTCTAACATTTATTACTGAGAGGATTCTGGTGGTAAGTAATACGTACAATGGTTGGCATTAAGACAAAAAGTTGTTTAATGTTTGTTGCTGCCTGAAGTGACGGCGTCATGGCTAGGATTAAGTAATGAAGTATTGTTTGTGTATGTAAATTTATGTTCATTACCATACCATATATTTCATTGCTAGAGGAATGTTTTCTCTCCATCAGTTTGGAATCACTGTTTGTAGAGAGGAGCTTGGGATCTTTTGTTGCTGGGTATGACCCTCCAACTTGCATTTCTCGCTGCCAGGTCTTCAATTCAGCCAAGACCATTCGACTCTTATCCCTGGGAGGAACTGTGGGAGGGATCTTTGTATCAGATTCTGGTGGCACATATGGTGGTGGTCTTGGAGGTGGAATGTCTGTGGTATGCACCTGTTCACGGCTTTGATATAAGGCATTACTTGTTGGTCTTGTCTTTGAATATTCATTTCTGGTTTGGTAAACACTGTCTTTGGATGCGGTATTTGATCTAGACTGTAAGTGCTGATTTGGAATATTTGTATCTTGCGACCTGTATTTGTCTCCTACACTTTTTGTTCTACCCTGCACAATCTGGTCTCTGCTATGATACACTTGTTCCCGAGATTCAGTATTTGAAGCACTGTTCAGAACATTGTTTGGTCTAACTGTTGCAGAGTTTCTTGAATTCTGATGACCTTGATGGAACTGTTTTTCGCTGTGGGGTCTCATTTGTGTACCAGATGCCTGCACTAACACGGCAGAGTTGGGTCTAGGCTTGGATCGTTCCCCCGATTTATCCGTAATCAAGCCTCGATTTTCTTTTCCCTGTGCACTTTGGTTGTTCTTTAGCAGTGCCATCTTTAGCCCATGAACAAAGAGTTCGAATGTAAGGCATCCACTTTCAGGGGTCATTTTTCGGAGGGCTTCCACAACCCCACTAGGGAGCCCCTTCACACCGTCTTCGTTCCATCGAGATTCAATATCACATAACCTTACCAAACCAGTGCGATCTTCGTCCAAAATATCAAATAAAATCCTTAATGAGGTTACAAATTGTTTAGGAAAGGCAGACAAATCGACAGATGACTGAACTTTGGACATCTTTGAACAGAATATGAAATCAGCAATGTCCGTTACGCTCTAATCACTACATTCTTTCTTTCTCAGTATGATTACCTACAAATTTGATTGGATTATCAGGTGTTAAAACATAAAAGGAAGAACGTCGGGATATTTCAAATGATAAACGGTGTTGTGAAAAATATCTCCATCACAAATTATGCTCCTGGTGAATGTCCTTTATTAGATACAAATCGAAAATCGATCCCAAAAATCAAACAGAAATCAAAGTTGACTTAAATTTAGTCTAATATTAAAGTGAATTAATAAAAACAAAAAGTATCCTAATATGTTTACATAATGGGCGGATTAAAAAAATCTAATAAATGTAGGAAATATACTTATCTTGACTTTCATTCATTGCATTATTAAACCAAGATCGATGTAATAAATCAAGGTTGATAAAGCATATTCTGGCGCTGAAAAACAGATAGATTAAAGAGTATAGAAGGAATGTATCTATATAGATTTTAATCCCTAAATGTTTAATCTCCGATGTTTAAAACTGGGTGACTCCTCGCTGACGCATTCATATTAAATTAACGGAGAGAGAGAGAGAGATTCGGCCCTAGGATGTGCGGGGCCCAAGGCAGCAAGCGATGAGCGCGGGGCCCCAAGCAAAAAAAAAAAAAAACTGCATTGCGAAGTAGCGCGGGACCCAAGGCGGTTGCTTCGTTCGCCTTGTTCTAGGGCCGCCATGAGAGAGAGAGAGAGAGAGAGAGAGAGAGAGAGAGAGAGAGAGAGAGATTAAAAGTTGACAAAACATAGACGTTAAAAGTTGACAAAATACATTCAAAAATTAACCAAAATTAATCAACGAATGCATAGCTGCGAAGCTATCAGAAGTCTCCAGATCAACGGATGCGTAGCTGTGAAGCTTTCAGAAGTCTCCAGATCCCACTGAAAACATCGAGTCTCATTCAAGGTTCTTTTGTGTAATATTTTATTTCTGCATGTTTAGAACCCAACTTTTAATAGGCAATTAAATAACTAGCATTGTGCTGACGTGCCGTTAAACCCGCTAAGTACATATATACATGCATACATACATGCTGTGGCATGGTATTAAAGACATAAAGCAACATTCTTTTTACTGTATCAGAGTAGATTACTACGAGTTCATGGGTTACGTGATGTGCTATGTTTTTGTGGTATTCAACACAGCTAATTTCTAAACGGTCTTCAACTAACTGTATCTGAAGTGGGTTAGTATGTTGTTTTTTATTTCTGGGGGGTGGGGGGCGGGAGAGAAGGTACATAAATTCCATCGATGTCGAGCTATTGTGAAAATGAAAACAGACATCTAAGAAGAAACATAGAAAAGGTGGAAGAAAAGTTCTTGGACAGGTACAACAATAATAGTGATGCAGGTGAGCACGCATATAGGGTTTGAGCGAGAATAGCGTACATGTTAAGACGCTATAAATTTGACTCAGATATTGATTTATGATTGATACACAGACAGACCGTTAAGAAATCCGTATATCACCTTCAGCAACTCGCAGGAATACTTATTAATGCTTAGACACTTATACATTGTTTAATAATCAGACCCTGAGCGGCACTCCACTTCATTATTCTTCCATACGTCTCATACGCAACTACAGCAATGTTCTCTCATTCTGCACCCTTCTTGGCTTTCTTCCGGATGTCCAACATGGGCTTATTATCTATGTGAGTCAATTACTGAGAAAAAGGAAAGGCATATTGAGAAGGTGATTTAAAAAAAAAACCCCACACACATTAAAAATAAACAACTGGATCGGACTTGCAAAACTATGAATAGCCTACAATTGAATTTCTCAGGTTTAGATCAGAAAGTTGCGAACATCCAAGGTTATTAGCTACCACATTCGGTAATTCTTTTTCAAGTGACATGTATGAAAATAAAATGCAAAATTAAAAATTCTGATTTTTTAAAAAAAAAACAACTCAGTAGGAGGAGACCAAGTCTATAGTTTGTGATATTATTTCAATTATGATTAAATTCGATACAGAAGAGACAAATTTTAAATTTGGAATATAAACTGGAAGATTTCGAAACGCGCTTGGCGAGAAAAAAAAATCTAAAGGATTGGTATATTTAACCCCCAAAACCCCAAAAGAACCCGAAAAACAAACAGGGCAGAGGAAGAATTGTCGCAAAATTTTACAGATAAGGTGTTTGGGAGAAAGTGTGACAATACCCTACAAGAAGAGGGATAAGTTGAAGAACAAACATGGGTGTGAGAGAGCAGTACCCGAAAAAAGTCTCAGTAAGCAGATAGTATCTTATTGATGTGATCAAGTCGGAAAAGAAAAAACGAATCATTTATTTGTCGGAGGAAAACTCTTTATACAAGGAAGTGAATACAGCTACCTATTACGCTTTTTCAGGGCATTTATCTCTAATATCCTGGAAAGTTCATGGCTTAAAATGTAAAATGTGTTATTGTGAATATGTTTTGTCATCTCGTCAATTGAAGGTATAATATTACACGAAACATGGACAAATCATAATGGCATTATGATTGAAATAACAGAGGCTATACACGAGACCATGGTAGAAAAATACAAGAACAAAACTTGAGTTAGATTTCGTGGAGGGATTTCAATTTATTATAAACACTTTTTAAAAGGAAAATTATACATTGCTGGCAAGTTAAAGGTATTATGTGGTTTAAATTGGATCATTCCACGTTAACTTATTCCGCCTGCTGTACATGTACTTGAAATAAAAAAAGCTAATCTCTTTGACGTTTTAGAAGAAGAATATAAAGCTGAATATAAATCATATCTTAAAATAGCTTTATCTCTCGTTCGGGTGACACATTGGAATGTAATGATTATATTAAATTACCAAGCGCCCGAGGAATAAACGCACAAATAAAGTAAACAAAGACCACGTGCTCTATGCACACAGTCATTGTTGTTGGACTTATGAAGGTCAACAAATTTAATCATAGCCAATAGTAATCTTGGGTTGGTAAATTTACATTTGTCACGCCCTGAGGGCGGAGTGTTATCGATTTGGTTTACTCTCATTTCGTGATTTTGACTCGGAACGATTTCGTGGTGCCCCTTTCTTTACTCGTTTTAATTAAGGGCTGATTATAAGTCTTAACAACGCTACAAAAAATAACGAGGTCAAAGATGAGTTCAAAGATTATCTGGTATGATTTAAAACAAATGTATGATTTTAGGAATTCTCTTTCGCAACATTTGCAATCTTTAAAAGAAATTGTCAGGCATTTAGGTGAACCTAATATTGTGAGTAAGTATGTGAATTACATCACATTTTATGTATGATAAGCTTTAGGCGAAATATTAAAAAAAGATAAAATTTGGGAATAACAATGGTTTAATGAAGAGTGTTATCAAACTGTTCAGATTATAATTGAACTATAAACTTATATTTGAGAAGCAAGACAGGTGAGAATAATATTTTTTTTTTTTTAAAGACAGGCCAAAATATCATAGATGAAGACATTACAGTAGTTTAAAATGAAACGTGAAGGTTTACATTTAGCAGAGCATGCAAAAAGTTGCACGAGAAATGTTTGGAAAGAAAATTCAAAAAAAGTTCAAACAAACAATAAAAGTAAGAGCAAAGCTAATGATTCCAACCTGACCGAAGTTAATTTCAAAGAACATTTTAAGATAATGCATGGTTGATGAGACTCCAGTACTGAAAATAACATCTCTATCATTAGATCATGTTAAAAATGTTGAATTATCAAAAGAGAAATGTGGTGATTTAATATTAATACGTTTGGAAATGTATCAATATCACTAATGCTATGTCTTAATTTCACTGAAAAATAAATGTATTTAGCTTGTTCAATAATCTGCATCTATTGACTAAGAAAGAATGAGAGATTCAAATTTACGTGATGTGCGACACAAAACAAGGCACCTAGGTAACTATTTGTTTCAAAGTACATAATAGAAGTACACACGAGGAGGAAGTGATACTCTGTTTCAGTCACTTTGATAATACATAATGCAAGATAAATACTCTCTTCCAGTGACGTCACTGGTGGGGGCTGGGGCGGGGGGTGGGGGTGCGGACCGCACCGGGTGACACCATCAGAAGGGGTGACACCAAAATGACTGTCTATAAAATTTTTGAATTTTTGTGCAGGAAGGAGGTCCATGGGAGTGAAAACATGAGTAACCGCACTGGGTGACACCAACCCTAGTGACGCCACTGCTCTCTTATTTGAAACCGATCCTGTGGCCTAAGTGGTTAGAGCGTCCGCCTCGGATGCGGTAGTTAGCGGGTTGGAACACCGACCGAGTCATAATCAAAGACTTATAAAAATGGTACTAACAGCTGCCTCGCTAGGCGCTCAGCATTAAGAGATTAGTGTTAGGACTGGTCGGCCTGGTGTTAGGATAATGTGACTGTGTGGGACATGATGCTACATGTCTGCGGCATGGTGCCCCAGTGTTAGACATCACTATAAACTGCCACACTGCAGACATCGTAGCGATATGACTGAAAAATTGTTTAAGCTACGTAAAAAATGTAGCACACACACACACACACACACACACACACACACACACACACACACACACACACACTTCTCTGAATATGTTGCTGTAACGACCTACCTCTACAGATAAATTATGACGATGTCCTATAGAGATCAAGAGCCATTCTAAATTTACCAGATGAAGTCAGTTTACTAGAAGCTACTATGGACTCCCTCCATGACTGAATAAAGTAGTCATACAGTCCTTGCTTAATTAGGCTATGGGATATGACCACGTTGTACGTATTCCGCCATTAATATGACCGTCATAATTCATTTAGTAACATCTAGCATGCGTATGATATAGTATGCCCACTTTTCAACATACGTTATACCAGTCAACATCATTTTTCAATAATAAATATGTATCAGACAACACAAGATTATGCTTTGATAAAATTCCTGACCAAAATTTTATCAGTCGTGTTTGTCGTATTATATGAAACGATTATCCACGACACTATCCATATATTACATCTAAATGTGTACATTGTTCAAATTTATATAAGTAACACGTGTATTTATCATTTCAAACTTCCAAACCTTTTAAAAAATATATCACAATTTATTATTTCTCCACTCCATAAAAATGCAATATTTTTTTTATTATTTTTTTTGTGTAACAACCAACAAAAACTATTTTGGAACCTCTTTTTGCGATAATTGCACTTCTAAATCGATAATAAAAAGAGCAAATAAAAAGGTGATAAACATTCACCTTGCCGTATTCCAGTTATATACATAAATTGTTCAGACAATACATTACAACATCGAAATCTACTTTTAAGATTTTTATATATCGAACGCATACTATTCAAACGTGCCCCTGAAATCCCTGATTACAATACTTTTAACTCTTTTAACACAATCAACGGCATTTGTAAATCAATAAATGCGCAGGATAGTTTCTAACATTAATCTAGACCAG
>JAECUM010028445.1:0-39871 GCA_016617855.1 Megalonaias nervosa | reverse complement strand
TGTTAGTACCATTTTTGTAAGTCTTTGGTATGACTCGACCGGGGATCGAACCCACGACCTCCCGCATCCGAGGCGGACGCTCTAACCACTAGGCCACCAGAGCGGTTTGGGTTTGTTTAGTTTCTTTCCAAACTTTAAATATTAAGCCCTGTCTCTTGGGTTGTTTGTTGTGATCGTTTTCTTTTTCAACGGATACTCTGTTTCTAACCTTTCTCCGTAGAACATTATTATACAAAACTTTATCAGAATGTCGAAAATATTTAGGGATTAATCTGTCTGACATATCTATTAATGTGCATGTAAATTGATTTGTTGCATCGTTGATATCAGAGTAATGAGAAAAATTTTCTATCCAAAGTTTGTTCATAAAGTATTAAATCTCTGAAAGTCAGATATTTATAAAGCTACACCTTCCGTTTAAAACAAATATTTGATTTTTAATATAGTTTGGCTATTAAGTAAGTTGCCCAGTGGTAACTTATAGACAGATCAGTAGAAATAACTCCCGAATTAAGAATTTCTATACTAGATGATGCAATAACAAGGTCGAGCATGCATGCTGAATAAATGGTTGCTCTGGTACGTTTGTTTATCAGCTTTTTAAAAATTGTTTTGTGCCTTAATAACCATGAAGTTTTTCACATACGAATTTAGGTCACCAATAATTTTGAGTTTTTGAGTAATACTGAGGACTCGTTGTATGCAAATATCGACGGAATCCCAGCAAGAATCACGTTTCGACACAGAATGATCAACAACTGTTAGTAAATAGCATTTATTATAAACATAAATTTGAATCAAACGTTTTTCATTATTTTTAAAGGTACCTGTTACATGTTTGAATACAAGATTTTGCACACACACACACACACACACACACACACACACACACACACACACACACACACACACACATATATATATATATATATATATATATATAGTATAGTAGTATAAGTTATATATATATATATATATATATATATATATATATATATATATATATATATATATATATATATATTGTGAAGGATGCCCCCACTGTGAGGATTGGTTGTGGGAGATTGGGGGTGGGGCTCCCAATATTTTATTTAAATTATTGTAGAAGACCCACCCAGGCTCAATTTTGGTTGGAAGTTGAATTAGTGAAAGTTAGATGTACAGCTCCGAGCCCCCAGTCAGCAATGCCGACGGTTAAATGATTGAATATACAAAAGGGTGAAATTCAATGAATAACAATTTAATAACAATTCAATAGTCAAATGATTCAAATTTCCCAAGTACAATCCTTCCGCTCGACCCTTTAATAGCCTATTGCATCACTTGATTCGTAGTGTGAGAGATTTCCACCTGTCCTTGTATTCTACTCATCTGTGTATTCTTCTCTCCTATCTCCCAATTCCTTCTCCTCTTCCTCCCCGACTTTCTCCAAATTCCTTCTCCTCCTTCTCCTTGACTTCTCTCTACTCCTTCTCCTCCTCCTCCTCCACTTCTCTATAATCCTTCTCCTCCTCCTCCTCCATTTTCTCCTCCAGACTACTGTTCCCTTTCTCCACCTTCTATCCACCTTCTCTCCGCCGACTAGACTTTTGTCGACTCCGACTGCTCTGCCAGTCTCACTTCTGTGTCCACTCTTAGAGACTCGGGACTCAACTGAACCGGAAGTTCCGTCCCCAAAAAAACTTCCTTTCGAAGGTTTTCTTCCCTTAGAATCTGTTTCTAAGGTTTTACCGCCAAATTACAAGTGGCTCCCGGAGTAACCCTATTTGCATAGCGATTTGTCCAGGGGTCTACTAACTTTTTTGCTTGCGAGTTTGAAGTTATAATTCGGATCTAAGTTGTAATCACACCCTCTATCTTAATTCCGAATGGGTGTCGCTGTGAACTGATCCAATCAAGCTTAGCGGACAATGTCCTCTCGCTGTCTGTCCACGTGGGGACAGATGAGAACACGTCCCGTTCGCCCTGCGGGCTTCCTTTGATCTCTGAACAAATACTTAACACTTAGGTGTGAATACTACAAGCCTTTGTCTAGTTGGCACGAACTATAGCCTGGCTGTCGGTCACGGTAACCTTGCATAAGGGATTAACACTAGCCTGCGGCAATGTTCAGACATCAAACGCTGTAATAATACCTTAGTTTATACACTGCTTGATAGTCGGGCTGCGCAAACGTGACATAATCAATCAATCAATTGGTAGTCTCTCGGGGGCCGAGGAAGACATGTTGTGCAGTCTCATCAACGATGGACGCGTATGTGGCTCCGGAGTCCAAATTCCGATGAACACAGGCGGTTGCAGGTGGGGCATGGGACACCGGTACTTTGGGGTGGCTGAGACGCAGCTCTGTGACGTCTCTCACGGGCTGCAGCAAGACGCTGGCGGCAGTCAGCCTCGAAGGTGGAAGTGGCTTTTCTGGTTAGGACTCACCAGTGACTTCCGTCTGAGGCAGCGAGCTCGAGCTGATGGGGTTGAAGGTCTGCCCATTTGATGTGCGTCTTGAGGTTGTCTTTGTACCTCTTGTGAGGGCGGCCTTGGTTTCTGTTGCCTTGGACTAGCTCGCCAAAGAACAGTTGCTTTGGGATTCTGTTTTGATCCATGCGGATGACATGGCCGGTCCAACAAAGCTGGGCCTGGATCAGTTTGGCTTCGATGCTTGTTGTGTTTGCTCTATCAAGGACTTCCTGGTTGGGGATTCGGTCATGCCACTTGACCCTCATGATGGCTCTCAGGGAGCGCTGGTGGAATTGTTCCAACCGACTGATGTGCCTTCGGTATACAGTCCACGTTTCACAGCCATACAAGAGAGACGTCAGGACAACTGCATTGTACACCTTCAACTTTGTTGACAAGTGTATATCCTTGTGCTGTAAGACCTTGGTTTGAAGTCGTCCGAGTGCTTGGCTGGCCTTTTGGATCCTCGCAGTGATCTCTTTGTCCAGGGAGCCATCATTGGATATTGTGCTGCCTAGGTATTTAAAGCTGTCCACATTCTTCAGCTGTGTGTCGCCGATGGTGATGCAGGGTTGTGAAGGGACAGTGTTTGGGGCAGGCTGGAAGAGGACTTCTGTCTTTCCTAGGCTAATTGTGAGTCCGAACAGACTGGAGGCTTCAGAGAACTTGTCCACAATTGTCTGTAGGTGAATCTCTTCATGGGCCATGAGGGCACAGTCATCTGCAAAGAGTGCTTCAGTGATGAGTCTTTCAAGCGTCTTGGTTTTAGCAGCTAGGCGTCTGAGATCAAACACTGATCCATCCAGGCGATATCTAATGCAGATACCAAGGTCAAGGTCACGGATGGCGTGGAGCAGTACCTGCGTGAAGAAGAGGTTGAAGAGCACCGGAGCGAGTACACAGCCCTGTTTGACACCATTAGATATGGGGAATTTCTCAGAGGGTTCACTGTCTGAGAGAATCTCTCCAGTCATGTCATGGAAAAGCCGGATGAGGTTGGTAAACTTCTGAGGACAACCAAGCTTCTTGAGTATTACCCACAGTGCGTCTCTGTTGACTGTGTCGAATGTCTTCGTCAGGTCCACGAAGACGGCATACAGATTCATGTTCTGCTCAACGCACTTCTCTTGGACTTGTCTTACTGCGAAGATCATGTCAGCAGTGCTACGGTCTGGGCGAAAACCACATTGAGACTCAGGTAGGTTATCTTCTGACACTGATGCGATAAGTCTGTTGAGAATGAGGCGAGCAAGTATTTTGCCAGCTATGGAGAATAGGGAGATGCCTCTATGGTTATTACAGTCCGCACGTGTGCCTTAATTCTTATAGATGGTTACAATTGATGCGTCGCGAAGGTCGTCTGGCATCTCCTCTTCCGTCCAGATGCTGGTTAGCACATCGTGGAATGCCTCTAGAGTCTGTTCACTGAGAGCCTTGTACATCTCCGCTGGGATGCCATCCTTACCAGGTGCCCTGCCACAGTTCATTTGTTTAATGGCCGTCCTCAACTCCTCTATCGTTGGCGGAACATTCAGTTGGTCATGCGTTGGCTGTTGGGGTATTTGTTCAAGAGCAGAATGGCTAACCGATGAGGGCAGGTTTAGGAGCTGGCTAAAGTCCTCTTTCCATCTGTCCTTAATGCCAGCCTTGTCCTTTATTAGTGTACTGCCATCTGCAGCAAGCAAGGGGGCAGAACCAGACTTTGAAGGGCCGAAGATTGACGTGATGGCACTGTAGAACTCTTTGGAGTTGTTAGTGTCGGCATAGCGTTGCACTTCATTAGCTTTCCTTTCCCACCACTGGTCATGCATCTTGCGGATTTCTCTGAGCCTCAGCTTGATAGGATTTGAAGCGGTCTTTTTTGGGGATGGAGTTTGGGTCATTCTGCCAGTCCATGAATGCTTTATTTTTTCTGGCAAGCAGATCTTCAATGGCATCGTTGTTCTCGTCCAACCAGTCTTGATGGGTTCGCTTCTTGGGGCCCAGAGTTGCCATAGCTGTCTCTCTTATAATGCCCCTGAGCTTGTTCCATTTCTCGGAGGCACTTCCATGTAAAGTTCCGTTGGTAGACATTTTTTCATCTAGGCTCTTCTGGAAATCAAGCTGGATGGAGGACTGCTGAAGTTTGACAATGTTGAAGGCTGTGCGCATATGTTTAGGGCGCCTTGGGTGATGTGGGGCAATGCGCAGTTTTAGGGTGGTTCGGACAAGTCTGTGGTCTGTCCAACATTCCGCTCCTCGCATGGCCTTGGTGATGAGGACATCCTGGGCATCGCGCTGACGGACTATTACATAGTCGATTAGGTGCCATTGGTGAGATATGGGGTGCATCCAGGTGTTCTTGTGTTTGTTCGCCATTCTGAACATTGAGTTTGTGATAAGGAGGTCAAATTCTGCGCATTTGCTGAGTAACAGCAGGCCGTTGTTGTTCATCTTGCCGACACCGTGCTTACCAAGTACACCTTTCCATCGACCATAGTCACAGCCAACACGGGCGTTGAAGTCTCCCAGTAGTATGATTTTGTCGTCAGCTGGAATTGAGCATAGTACAGAGCTGAGGTCCGCATAGAACTGCTCGATGGTTTCCGCTGGGCTCGTGAGGGTAGGGGTGTAGGCGCTGATGATTGTTGCGTGGCGTTTGTGGCTTATAGGTAGCCGCATTTTCATTAGCCTTTCGTTAATACCAACAGGCAGGTCCGGAAGCTGCTTCAGAAGGCTTGATTTGATAGCCAGGCCGACTCCGTGGATCCTGTCTTCGTTTTGGGCTTTTCCTTTCCAGACGAAGGTGTAGCCGCTTGCAAGCTCCGTCAGAGAACCGTCCTCTGCGAACCTGGTTTCACTCAAGGCCGCAATGTCGATACTGTAGCGTGAAAGCTCCTTAGCAATTAGGGCTGTTCTCCTGTAAGGTCTTGCTATGTTCTTTTTGTCCATAAGAGTATGGATGCTCCATGCTCCAATAATAAGTTTCTTTCTTTCTTGGTTTCGACCGCAGATGTGGATGATCTTGCCAGCCGCGGCAAGCTGGCCAGATTTTGAAGGGCAGGCTATTTTTTAGGCCACCTTTTCTAGGCCCCTCCCTATACAGGGTGAGCAGCGCTGTCCTAAAAAGGTCTGCTCAGTCGCCCTGGATGCTGCCGAACTGTTCCGCTGCCCTGGGTACAGAGCAGAGCGACCACTTCTCCAAGGGCCGCCTACGTGCAGGTCTCTGACTACAACTCCCAGTGGTCATCTCCACCCGTTGCTTCGCCAGTCGCCCATCGCCGTAGGACTTTGGTAGGTGATGATGAGTGTGATGATGCTGGATGATGAGTGCACAACATAACCTGTGCGTGAAGGAGATTTAAGTGAAACAGCCTTTGCACAGAGACAGCCTCACTCTCTCGGCCTTGGTAGTTGGGACCCAGTGTACGAAGATTCGTCACGGCTGGTTACTACTTCGGCTGCATTGAATGGCCATGACGTCTTCAGTGCCTAGTCATGCCCTGCGCTCTCCACAAAGCGTTTGCAGATTCGCCTTCTTGGCCGTTGGATCATACAGTTGATCTCTTCCGCCCAGTCTGCTGAAGCTGGCTTTGCATGCAAGGATAGGCAAGCTCCTAACTAACCGAGGGTTTGAGACCCGTCGGCTACCCTCAACCTGGTTTAGCCGGCCAGTCGAAGCCGTTGCCCGTGGTGTGGCCGCTGTGCATGCTACAGCTTCTTGGAGCCACAGGTGAGAGCTGAGCGCCTGGTGGGGACCAACGGTGGACGAGCTACTCCCGAAAGAGCACGACATGCCCCCCTGCCAGAGGTACTACCCCTCCCAGAGCACCCCGAACACCACCTACATACATACACATACACATATAAATACATATACACGTACATACATACATACGAGGTTATGAGGTTCGGGTCAGTCACACAATTATACATACATACATACATAATATCCTACATACATACATACAAACATACATACATACATACATACATACATACGTACATAAATACATACATACGAGGTGATGAGGTCTGATCAGACAGACAGTTATACATAAATACATACATACATATACATACATATATATACAGATACATACATACATACATACATACATACATACATACATACATACATACACACATACGTACATACATACATGCATACGAGGTTATGGGGTTGGGGTCAGTCAGACAGTTATACATACATACATACATACATACATACATACATACAGACATACATTCATTCATAACCTTCATAAATACATACGAGGTTATGGGATTGGGGTAAGACAGACAGTCATACATACATACATGCATGCATACATGCGTGCACAGATACATACATGTAGATATATACATGGACACATACACAAATACATACATACATAGATGCATACATACATACATACATACATAAATACCTACCTACCTACCTACCTACCTACCTGCCAACCTACCTTCCTACATACATACATACATACCTACATACATACATACATACTAGGTTAAGGGGTTGGAACGTGCAGGGAAGGGCATTAGATCCGTAACTCGGGTTCCTTGATTTGAATCTCATTATAGAACGAATTAATAATTTTTCCACTTTTTACTATAATCTTCCTTTTCCATGCAATTTCAATTCATTTGATACGTCATTTCATTTAGGACCGAGGCCTTTCATGTGCCATGTTTCTCATATTTTAACTTTGTGTTGGAGGAATCTTGAATGAGTGTGCACACAGAGAAGAATTAGTTCCTCGGTCGCCACGTCAATGTGTCTACTGTGAACTAATATCTCTATTCACGGCTAGGTTCTGTCTTCTCAGTCGCTATGGGGGTAGTTGAGAGGGTATGATCGTGAGTGCAGGCAGTGTGGTGGGTGGCATGATATGTAGTGGACATTGGTAAGAATCTCAGTTGTGGAGGAAATAAAAATCCTAATACATACATACATACATTCATTCATACATACATACATACATACATACATACATACATACATACATACATATACAAATAGATACATGCATACATACATACATACGAGGTTATGGGGTTGGGGTCAGTCATACAGTTATGCATACATGCATACATACATACATACATACATACGTACATACGTACACACATGCATGCATTAATACATACATACACATATAAATACATACATATGCAAATACATACATACATACATACATACATACATACATACATACATACATACATACGAGGTTGTGGGTTGGGGTCAGTCAGACAGTCATACATACATACACACATACATATGTACATACATACATACGTTCATACATATAGATATATACATGCATACATACACACATACATATCTAAATGCACACGTACATACATACATACGTACGTGCGTACGTACGTACCTACCTACCTACCTACATACATGCATATGAGGTTATGGGCTTGGAGCGTGCAGGAAAGGGCATTAGCTCCGTAACTCGGGTACCTTGGTTTGAATCTCATTATAGAACGAATTAATAATTTTTCCAGTTTTTACTATAATGTTCATTTTCCATGCAATTTCAATTCATATGATCCCTCATTTCATTTTGGACCGAAGCCTTCCATGTGACATATTTCTTATACTTTAACTTTGTGTTGGAGGAAACTGGAGTGAATGTGCACATTGAGAATAATTAGTTCCTCGGTCGCCACGTCAATGTGTCTGCTGCAAATTAATGTCTCTATTCACGACTACGTTCCGTCTTCTTTGGAGATATGAGGGTAGATGATAGGGTGTGATGGTGAGTGCAGGCCGTGTGGTGGGTGGCATGATATGTAGTGGACATTGGTAAGAATATCAGTTGTGGAGGAAATAAAAATCCTAATACATACATACATACATACATACATACATACATACATACATGCGTGCATACATTGATAATGGATAGATGATTTCTATTGATGCGCTTAAAAAATTTGCACACGTGTCCAAAAACAAGAGTAAACAAGAAAAACGTACTTCACATTATTGAAATATGGTGTTTATATTTGATATCAGATTTTAAAATTAGCAAGTTAAATCATTGGTACGAAATAAGTGTAATCTATCGACAGTAATGTAATATTTATCTTGTAGAATATTTCATGTGAAGGGTGCAGTGAATACTCGGTAAATAATCTGACTGTATTGTTTAGTTCCAAATATTAAGAAGACAAATGCAAACCCGTATTTTCTATTGTACTTACTCGCTGTAGTTGTGTCCACAATTAGACCTGAAAAAAAAATGTTTTGAATATTATTCTCTTCAAAATGCCTATTTAAAATCATAAATGACTTTTCTAACACAATCAGTTGTCTGCATTACGACTATGGGTCATTTACGCATACGATTACAAACATGTGAAACAAAACAATCTTAGTGTTACGTGAAAATGTTTTAAATTAACTTTACCTATTATTCTCGTCTCTGATTGGACATTTCTAAAAATATACTGCTTTAATATATTACCAAAGGTCATGCCATATACCTATGCAGCTCACCTGGATTCGTGCAATTCACCTGGCTACAGTCTATGCATTGTGCTCCCGAACTAGTCATGTTTGCACATTTATCAAAACAATTTCGCGGAGCCAAAACACCAGCTGTACAGCTGATAAAAAATGTGCATTCATATGGATGTTTAAAATCGCCAGTCTTCGAACCGTTGCAAAAGGAAGCTGCAATAGAAACAGGAACAAATTATTTGATACAGCAAATATGACATGTGTATTTTATGATTTAGGTTTTTGGGAATGAAAGAAAATCCTATTTGGTTTATTTCTTAGCTCTAATGGATTTTAGTACGATTCCACAACGTAAATTATTGATATAGCCATATAAGATATTGGTGCCAATGCAATACCATTATTAATTCCTTTAACTGAACATATATTATGTTGAGCAGCAGATTATCTTTCGTATTGTAGTGATAATTAGTTTAGGACCATTTTAAAGAGTCACTTACTAGTAAAAAGAAATAATTTGCAAAATTAATTTAATACCTGGTACAACATACAGCCGTTTTCGTTCTGATGTAGGCGGCGATTCATCAGATGTAATTGTAATGTTATTTGTTGCAACGCATCGTATTGCTGTATTGTTCATTGCTAGAGGTACCAATCCCGGCACGGCAAATTGCAAGATTTCGTGCGTACTACATGTATCCTCCGAGACACGAATCTGTCTTGAAATTTTGTAATATTGATACTCGATAAATGAGCCATTTGTGTACGCCTCCACAACCATTTTACCACTAGGATATCCTACTTCGCCTTCACACACCATCGGGAATTCGGATTGCATGTACTTGTTTTCATATATGTATTTAGACATGTTAAAAGTCGGAATACCTGGCTTTCCTGAAAGGAAATAAGGCGACATATTTAAAATAATTTTACAGTAATTTCTGAAGAAGCCTTGTTTTCCACAGTTGTCTTCTTATAAGATAAACTGAGCTATTTCAATACAGATGTTATTAATTATGTCGATACCGTTATATTAATGCTACACCGTCCTATAACGACCGCAAAGGCATCGCCTACAATACCAATAGCACAATATCACCCTTTTAGTTGCTGGTCCAGCTGGTCCTCTGTGAATAGTGCAAGACTAGATGACGAAGTAATAATTTTAGAACAACGTCATTCCTATGGTTACTGCTTAACTTGAAGAAAGATATCTATATCAAAGAAATCAAACAGGTCATCAAGATCTTTTTGGGGGGGGGAAATAATATTACTTTATTTGAGTTTAAATAAGCGGATTTAGACCAAATACTATTTGCTTGACGCTTCCAATTGCATCTCTTTAGTCAAAACGAGGAAAGTGTTAATGTCGTGTATGCTAATATAAAATACACTAGTAATTATATCTTCCAAGGAATTAGACTGTTCTACACATTTAGCACTAGTCGCGGTCTTCACATTCACTCTGCATTAAACAAGACCAAATGTAATTATTTTCTTCCACATAATACATAAATTATATCCTGATGATTGAATGTTGTTTTGCTATTGTGTTCGTCACATATCTGACGCAAAATACTGTTTCAATATCTATGCTTGTTCTATTACCATTTATATCTAACATTCGTAGAATTTACCCTTTTATCATTGTTTAAGGCTCGATTTAGATACGAAATCAGCTGTCCTCAAGCAGCAAGCTTGCAAACACTACATATTGTAAACATGTTTACCAAAGTTATAAATTAATTTCTACGTTTGGAAAAAAATTGGTGCTTATTGAATGATAAATGTCATACAGCTCGATATGATCTGAAGATGGCGCACGCAAACAGATTATAATTTATTTTAAAATTTGTGGATGCGAAAACGAACAATTCTGACATACATGAGATGAAAAGCCTGTATGTTTCCAACAAAACATCTGCTGCTTTCGACGCCATTGGAAATGTAATATCTCTCGCTCCCCAAAAATGTAGGCTTAATAATAACTAAACCAGTTTTACAGAAGCATGATAATATACATTCAAGCAGATTACAAGGTTGTTTGCTTGTTTTAGTTTTTGTTTCATTGTTTTATATTTTGATTTTGTTTTAATAATGGCCGCCCATTATTATACTCTCTGGCACATTCGAAACAGGTCTCAAGATTTGGAGGGATGTGATGAAGCAAGTAAAGGATCTCTAAAATAGGTCGATGATCTAATGTTGGCTGAAACACCTCGGTGATATTATAATATTATATTCGTATTGTGTAAAATATCATTAAACGCTGAATCATATATCATATATTCAAACAAATAACAGTCGTACTTGAATTAGATCAATAACTACACTGCATCGCCATTGGCTCAACATTGTTCCTCTTTATAAAACGATAAACATTGGAAAATTATATCGTAACTGTATTATTTATTTGTTTTATTTACAAATAAATTTGAGATTTATAGTTTTAATGCTGTTATGTTCATTGTTTTTATTTTTAAAAATAGTTTCATACTCGAAATTATATAATTCAAGTATAACAATTATGTTATTAAGGATGTACGCAGACTTTGGGGTCTGACCAGTTTTGTTCCATTTGTATCGTACTTTAAGCATATATGACTTGAATAATTATCTTACTATACTTCAATTATCAAAGATTTTAAAATATATCACCAGTTTTACACTTGTTTGAATATCCTAATTTAGCAGACACAGACAAACGACATATAACAAGAGATTGAAATAAACATGACATAATTAGCATTAACATTTCGTGCACTGAAGTGTTAGCAAACTCACTTAGAATGCCCATGGTTCCTCTCGCTGAAAACCCGCCAGCGATACAGTAATAAATTCCCATATCACTGCACGACAGATAATGGAAGTCGATATGGACTGATGCTGAAGAGGAGTTAATATAACTTTCATTGCTAATACTGACGTTCACGAAGACATTTTTGACGGTTCCATTGATGAAAATAGAAGACACAAATTCATTTCCCCCAGATGAAACGTATCGTTCGATTATAATTGTTTGCAAATCAGCCGATGACATTTCTTTTGCAACGCATGTCAATCTTGTTGACGATCCAACGAATTCGGAGTAGGAGGTTTTCGTGAAATAGAGTTCTGAAATATATAAAGATATAAGTGTAATTCATCCTATAATACAATCATCGATAAGAAAATGTGTTCATCGTGGAAACCAACAATTTCATGTTTTCATCTGAGCCATACAAATACCAATACCAATAAAAGTGAAAATAAGTTGCATGTTACAGCATAACCGTTACAATTCAGTCTAGCCATCATCATTATCTGATGGCTCTGAAGAAATGTAAAATGAACTGTAGTTTTTTTTACTTTGGTTTTATTTTGATAAACTTGTATATACTTACTGTCCAAACAAGCAGGATTTATATTTTGTCTATTTTAGCAAAGTGGACTAAGACACAATTTGAGAAACAGGGGACAGACTTAAGAAGTTTTATGTAATTTCTATAAAGGAAGCATAAACAATTACTTGGACTTTTTATCACAGTGACTTTCTCATCTGACCGAAGCCTTTGTAATATGTCAGGTCTCTCTGCAACACAGCTGAGTTTGCTTCCATTCCAGGTTGAATTCGGGTAGAAGACCGCATCCAGGTGTCCAATATTACTACAATTGCCCTTAGAAATATTGACTGAAAATGACTCTCCTAATCTGGCATACTGTCCTCCAACCGGCATGCGTTCTAAATAAAGCAGCGCAGGAGGATCTCCCAGTTGTGCCGTACAGGTGGCAGTTGTCCTTTGATTTTCATACATATTAGTTGGTATGGTAAGAGTAGGAGTTTCGGGATAAACTGAGGAATAAACGTACAATAATTCAGTGTTTGATATAGAAAGAATCATAATATAGCTCGCTATGGAAAGCATATCAAATGTTTTAAACAGGTTTATTATAATGTTGCAACAAATACAAATTATCATGCAACAAATGGTCTTATAAACTGCAGATCATTATTTCAATCTACAATTGCAATAACATAGCAGAGAATAGCTCTGAACGCACAAGTTAAGTATTAACATAGCTGTGAGTCGAAATTGATTTTCTTGTTCTTTAAGATAATATATTATTTCCTGACGAAATCTGCAAGCAGTTATTTTTAAACGAATACGTTTTAAGGAATATAAATGTAAATGTTATATGAAAATAATTTGATCTCATTTGAATATCGTGCGGAATCTTCATATCAGCATTACGATTAAAAGTAATGATTTGACTATAGATGCGACATGGGTGAAACATTCAGCCATTGTATATAGGTTTGAACAACATCTTACTCCTAAATGAGAACATATATAGAAGATGAATACATTTGAAAACAGTCAAGAGGTTAAAACACACTCGAGACTATTCTGAGCCTATTCGTCTCTTTTGGAAAAGGAAAACTTCACCATACTAACAAATGCATTTTGCTACAGGTTGGTTTACGAACGCATTCTATCAGATACTAGTACCAATGTTATACTGATGCAATGTTTCATTTTTACCAACGTTATGTCGTCTCATTAGTGTACATGCATATTCCTCGTCCTCCTCGCTCTCTGCTTCACCTCCCCACAACATGACATCTCACTTAACTGAACTACGTTTCAAGTATCAACTTAGTATTTACCGATTCTTTCTTTTTTACGTCAATCAGTACAAGTAAAATACACTTCATGGTCAGTGGCATCATCATTACGTTGACAGCTGCACTTGATTATTATTGTATTCCTAGTCTATGTTGAATTGAGGCCAAAATGCATTTTCTTTTTCTTGACAGACTGGTCTTTTGGGAATAAAGTGTTCAACTCATTTCATGCTTGGTTTGTGTCATAAGCTAAAATAATTACTTCTTTGAGTCATATATAAGTATTTGGTGCGCTTTAGACAGGTATAAGTAATTTATTTATGTCCGTACGTAGCACTGCGCTGTATTCAGTACAGTGCTATTTTAACGCCTTTAAAGTCTCTACATGATTTTCGCAATTTATTTCTAACAAGCTGACAACGTAACAAATTCATATTATAATTTTAAATAATAGTTTCAAAGGTTTACTTGCATGCATTTCTACAAATCTTCGAACAAGCAGACGTAGAGCACTTATGCTATGACTACTGCAGCAGAATACTAAGTTTATCCTATCGATTTCAGTGGTAAAATTTGCGTTTTCAGTAGTGAAAGTAAATACTTACAACGCGATTAAAATTAATGCCGAAAACTATATTTAAAAATCGAAAATATCCGCGGAAGTAGCGTATGCATGAACGCAACGTTAAATGCGTAATATATTATTATTTCATAACCCAACTAAGATTATATGATGATATATATTTTTCTAACTTGGTTTTAGAAATTGAGACATTTATCTTCGTTTTATGATCCTATGGTGATTTTCTGAAGAACAACGAAGAACTATGAACATTATTTTCGATAGATACTGCATTTAAGGCCTTTAAGTTGTTCACATTATGTATGCAGTATATGTTAAATATCGTCCAAAGGGGGACAATTCTGGATAATATTGTCCTTGTCAGTGTTCCATTATCATTTCGTGTGTGACATCATGATGTTGTCGGCGTAACAATTTTATCTCTTTTTGGTATTGTAACATGCTATCTGCAAAGATCTGAAGTATTGCAAGAAATTAAATACCAGCACTGCCAGTTTATTACCGCTCTATAATAATATTGACGCCCTAAAACAAATGCTCACATTTTCATAAATGTACTGAAGACACACTATGTTTATTTGTCTTGACTGAATCATCTCTACAGCCGGTCGAAACTGCAGTATTTTTATTCGGGTGCAGTACAGGTTATAGACTAGTTGTATAAATAGCGTGAGATACAGTTTCTGCTTTCTTTTTATAGAATGCAGAGTCATTTCATTTGACCATCTCGAGTAGAGAGATAATCTATTCCGTTAGGGTGATGTCTCCATAAAATATAAAGCATTTTGTGTGATCTGCCCCTAGAACTATTAAGAATAAAACAAATGAAATTACTTATATGCCTCTTCTACCAGCGTGTGGCGTTAGAGAGAGAGAGAGAGAGAGAGAGAGAGAGAGAGAGAGAGAGAGAGATTAAGTACCGTTTACTTCCAGATTAGGCAGGTCAAACGCCGCACCATCGTCTATGCTTACATTGTATGTGCCTGCACTGCTGCATTCTACGGAATTAAACATTATGCTCAAAGCTGCTGCACCTTTACTTGCATTAACAAGTACTTTCACATTGTTTTGTGTTGTTGAAAAGGTGTCGTTTACCCTATTTGTTATGTTGATGCCTACAGACATCACGGAAAGTGTAAATGTTTCTCCGCAAAACAATAGTTGGCAATGGATAGCTGCACTGTTATTAAGACGTGCTTGGATACTGTCACATCTAACATCTGCAGTAAAATAAATAAACGTTACGTCATACCTTTTGTATGATTTTGCATATAAACTGAATATCATATGACATGTATTTGTTAAATGCTTCATTACACACACACACACACACACACACACACACACACACACACACATATATATATATATATATATATATATATATATATATATATATATATATATATATATATATATATATATATATATAGATACATACATACATACATACATACATACATAACAAAGAGTGGTTCAAGGCAATATGCTATGTATAAAAATGATTTCAAGGACTATAAAATATAGTTTTAGTTATCCACAAGTAATTATTGTTATGTAGTATAATATTGAAATTTGTTTGCAGATCATCGATTTTGCCCAACCTTATTTCCTATAAACCATGTCAATTTTGGTCGTTCTTTGTGCGACAGCGAAGCTAAGGAAACTGATTATCATATAATATGAAAAGACTTTAAATGCAAACTACTCCATATAAAAAATCGGGTTTAGCGGAAGTTAGGAGAAATTTTAAATATATCCGTTAAAAATTAAATATTCTAAAATCCTAAGAAACATAAGGATATTATGACCTTTTCTTTGTAAAAGCTAATAAATGCAATGCTTAGATGCATGTTAAACCATTATTAGCCAAAATGTTCGCAATAGCGACATAACATCTAAAAGGTATTTTCACTAAACTATGACCAACATTTAACGTAGCTAATATAGTTGATGGTACACTAAGCTTTAAAACAATAGCAAAACTTCTCGACTTCTCGACAGAGATCGTTAAGAAGTGATTTAGCTAACATAGATAAAATGGACCGTGTTGTAGCTATGAATAGGGTACATACTTACAGGGACATGCAGGTTTTTCTGTCGTTGTCGCTATAAAAAGTTTGGAAACACAAACGAATAAAAAGCATGTGGATGGGATTATAGAAATTTGTGTGTGACTGGGACTATGGAAGCATAAATAAATCGTGTAGATTTCATATGAAATTAAATATGAGATTTAAGAATAAGAACGCAGACACTGATATATTCTTTACCTATACTTCCTTTGCTATTTGAATGAATCTCATTGGTAATGTAGTGGTAAAAGGAAGACAATCGTTCCCTTTTCTGTGACAAACTAACCCACGAATTGCTAAGATTTTTGTAGTTGCGGACGAGAAAAATTTCCAACATTTTAACAGTTCAAACAGAAAACAAGACTAAGCAAAATGACAATATGGGAAACATATGACACAAAAGAAACAACAACGTTGCGAATGAAGTAAGAACTTAAAACTAATTAGAGCGAGCATAACTATCCTTCCCGTATGTATCATCAAAATAATCCAAAAAGTAAAACTACTTGTTATTTTGCACTTTCGCGCATGATATTCGTATCTGTCTGTCTTCACTAACTTCAAAATGTTAATATGTGCAACGAAAATAAATGTTCAATTATTCAAATGAATATTAATCCAAAAATTACTTAAGTACTAACCTGCAGTTGTTGTCAGTATAAATCCTTCTGAAAGAAATAAAAAAATCAATTGGCCAAAGTAATCTCATCATTGTAGCCTTTCGCAATGCACACTCCTACAAAACGTCATAAATATATTTATAATTACCCATAATTATTTTAACACCCAATGCAAACGTTTAATGAATGGTGAGGACCACGTCGTGACGATTAAGACATAGGCACAATAATATTGTAGCCAAAAAGATCGTTCTTATAGCTGATAATAATGTATGAAGTCACTCAGTATTGATATATTTTGCATGTGCATTAAACTTATGCGGACAACACACAATTAATATTGACAACATCATGTTGTATATTACTACACTTTGCAACTTACCTTGATCCTTGCAACGTACAGTGCTACAGTTTACACAGGCTATGCTGCCAGTACCTGTCGTATTTGCACATTGGTTAGCACACGTTTGAGGCGTTACTAAATGATTCGTGCAGGAAATGTACATCGTGCATTCGTATGGATGCCTATAATTTCCATTATTCAAGTTGCTGCAGAAGGAATCTGAATTATAAATAGACAACTATTTGGATCAGACAAATTTGTAAACATGATTGTCAACTCTAGGGCTTTAGTGGGAAGATAGACGGTAACATTATTTCAACATTTACTGTGTGTAATTCTTGCATAGATCCAGTTTTAATTTGTATTTTCTACCTAACAACATCATGAAAAGCAAACCACCTTCGAGTAATGCCAACATTTGCTTTAAAGCACATATATCCAAGAAAACGTGTACGGTATATGTAGGGATATCAATAATTGTTTCCTTTAATCTTGGAGACTTGTGTTCTGTAATCGTATTATAGGATAGTTTCGATGATCATTTAAAAGTATGTCGTCGTTTCCTACTCTATATTATTTTTCAATTGGAAAGTATACAATATGTGACAAAATCAATTACAAAATTAAGGACGGGGATGAAATCATAAATTCGCTTTAAAAAATAGCGAATTATTAGTGAATTTTTGTAGATTTAAATTTAAATATTGTATTAAATAATTTTCAGTAGCAGGAGAAGTCGTAGGAGTAATAATGCCATGATATAATTATTACCTTGCACCACATATATCCGTTGTAGTAAGGATGTTGGTGGCGACTCGTTAGAAGTCAGAGTGATATCATTGGTTGACACACATCTTATCAGTGTATTGTTTAGAGTCATAGACACCAGTCCAGGTATGGCAAATTTCAATGTTTCATATGTACTGCATTCAGCATCTGATGCCCGAATAACACTTGAAATTTGGAAGTAAGTATACTTGGTATAGGATCCGTTTGTGTTGACATCCACCATCATTTTACCACTGGGATATCCAACTTCACCTTCACACACTAAAGGGTATTCTGGTTGCATATATATGTTTTCAAAGATAAATCTTGACATAGTAAGTATCGGCGTACCGGGTTTTTCTGCAGGTAAAAAAGAATAAAACAACAACAATATAATGCTTCTGTACATGAGGTAAACGCATTTGTTCACGAGACTAATGCTTCCGTACATGAGGTAATTAATGATTTCTTCTCTTTTTCTTGCATACATCTGGCTTCATACAACGTAAACTGCGTCTATTTTTCGCGCGCAGATGCTATACTAGCATCATTTAATCAATCCAGTCAAATTAGTAACATTATTATCTCTTTTTTGGAAAGAAATTGTTAAATGAGAACCAAATTCAACATTTAGTATGTACCTGTTGTGGACAAACCAGATGCTAATGAAGCATATATAACTACACGTTGATAAACAAAACCAGTACAAATCTATTATTAACAAAACCTCTCGAAAATTCGAGATTATGTCAATCTCAGCAGTAAGGCTCCCTCTAAGATGCATCATTCGATTCTTACAGCGTTTTTTGTCTATCATGCAAACCTTTTCGATAATAAGTCATTTAATGGATTTGCTGAAAAAAGTTATATTGATTGCGCATAAGGTAACGTCCAGAGGCACACTTGTATATTCATACAAGAGACACAGATGAAAAAAATACAAATCAAGCTCTAAATTGTAAACATAAGTAACATTGAAAAGAATTTACATGTTCGATATCAATGCTGTCCTTATGCAGTTCCATTATTATACATCTGTAATGTTGAAATGTTAGATCCATAAAAGTTCATTACTTCACTTCAAATACACACACACACACACACACACACACACACACACACACACACATATATATGTGTGTGTGTGTGTGTGTGTGTGTGTGTGAGAGAGAGAGAGAAGATAAAAATAGGAACATGGATATAGAACCTGCTAAGTCATCATCATATCTTAAGATGATAAAATTACAGGATGTAGCGTTACGAAATGAGACCTACCATATTTCGGGTTCTCTGTAAGCTTAAGAGGTACGTAACAAATATCACTCGACGTTCTGGCATGACTACATACGTTAAGAAAACTTACGCCAGATTTTTAATCTCGCCGACGCCTGTCTGTTGCCAACTTTGCAGAAGTAGGTACCTCGATCTCCACAAGAGACGGAAACAATTGTCAGAACAAAAACAGAATCATTTGCTGACAATGGCACAGCTCTGATATATATTCCTGATATGTTGTAGGAGGGTACTTTGCCAAATTCTACTTTGGACATTATTTTTTCTGTATCGTTTGCAGATGTCACCCTTGAAAACGTAACGATGTCTCCTACTGACAGTCCTGTAACTGTGCAGTTAAGCTGTACCGTGTCATTCAGGTAGCCTATGTATTCATCAGGAGAAAAGCAGACACCTGCAGATAAAACGATCATAGATACGTGAATGGTTTTCTATTGGCATCCAGCAATAAACAATCCAAGCTTGCAATATAGCATGTATTGCAGCCCGTTTGATTACACACACACACACACACACACACACACACACACACACACACACACATATATACATATAGAGTATATATATATATATATATATATATATATATATATATATATATATATATATATATATATATATATATATACTAAAAGATTAGTAGCAACGCAAATTCAAAACGACTTTGCAATGTCTCGAGCTAAATAGACTCTTCTTAAGGGATATTAAACACAGAAACTAAGGGCGAGGATATATATATATATATATATATATATATATATATATATATATATATAGATAGATAGATACACCATACATTAAAAATAACATGGCATTTAAAGTGTTGGTATAAAGCAAATTGATCTACCAATACTATTGCTGTATCAAATTGTGATCCGCCCATGGCGCAGTAATACGCATGGATAAACATTCTAGCGAACGTCTGCAGTTGATTCAAGATCAATCAGCTTATCAATATGCAAAGGTGATTGTGAATAGCCACAAAAGACACAGAACTAAATTTTGTAGCGGACACACTCGGGGATGTGAGGAGCTCATTCATTCGGTCACTACACAGCTGCCTGTAGTAAATCTTAACTCCGTTCAAAGGGCAAATATATGTATTTGTATGTGATATAAATAAAATATATGTACATTATGTACGCTGTATCAATGATATACCTCTCGTTGTATAAATGTTTCATTAAAAAGAAATTTGGCAAGCCTCGTTTCCACTACCACTAGTGATTATAATATATAATAACCCAGGATTTTTAGTAGATTTTGTGTTAAGTGTATGTTTTGTATTTGTAACTTGTTTATGTTTTCCTGACGAAGAGCCTGGTTACCTCGAAATGTTGGAAGTTTACGCCTCAAACTGTTGGCAGTAACCAAAGTGTGAAATAATCATAAATCCTTGACCCTTTCGACGGCTCTATCCCTATGTGCTGTACACCGTATTAACGTGAAACTACCAAATACGACATATACTTGTATAGAATGCTCACCCTTTCTGCAGAAGAGAAATGCGTTTTCAATCCTCTAAAGATCTGGAACCAAATATATCCGCATTGATCTAATTCGCTAAATCGTTAAATGTCTGTGGTTTGAGGTAGTTAATAGATGTATGAATAGTGTCTAACGCGAATCAACAGTACACATTTTTGTTATCATAGCACATCATATAAAATACACAAATAAATAGAACCATCTATAAACCCATTCTTAGACATTTTTCATATCCTAAGATCTTATTATTTTCTGCAATTTCTTTCAGATTCAAATCATAGCAAAGTTTTAACGACGTATTGTGTATAAGATCTAGCCTTCACCTTTCGCCCTTCAAAAGCGAAGTAGACATTTGCTACAAAAGAACAGGTCTTACGCAGTCCGATGCAGTGATCTTACAATATTTATTGTGTCCTCTTGATTTTTATTCTTTAAAGGAGATATATCATTACGATTACACACACGCGCGCGGGCGCGCGCGTGTGTGTGTGTGTGTGTGTGTGTGTAGATGGATAGATAGATATATAGATAGCGAAATTTACAGACCGATAAGTTACATAATTTCGGGCTATTTCTTATTACTATCTGTTCTTTACTCATTCATCTATAATTTATCGTGGAAGAAAGACAGTCTTCAGGTATAGCTGACCTTACATTTGATTCTGTAAGTCTCCAAACTTGAAGAGAGAAATGACTGATAATACAAGGCAAATTATTTACATTGTGTCCCAAAAGGCTGCTTAGAGACAGTAGTTTCATAACAGTGATAACGTATATGTCGAGTATATAATATATTCAAATTTAGCAATGCTGAGTTGAATCTACCTGAGCTAGATATGTTAATTAGTTGCACGTTAGATTCCATTCTCGTTTCCGTCTTGTTGCCAGTAACACACCGGACTTGAGCACCGTTCCATTTGTCGCCGGCAATGAACTTCATCTCAAGATTTTCGGTGATGCTGCATTCCTTCTTATCTGTGCGTAGACTTGTTTGATCATACTTTGTGAAGTTTCCTCCTCTGAAATTCACCTCAAGATACATACTTTCCTGCGGAAATCCCAGTTCTCCCGTACAAGATATGGTACTCTCTGTACAGCCCAAGATTGACTGTGACAATGTTAGTGTCGGTATTTTATTGGGAACTGGAATGCATTAAAGTTTTATTTTGTCATAGAAATTCTCAAATGAAAATGTGTATGTCCAGTGCCTAAATGACTATTTTAAAGATTCCTTATAAAGTATATTAAATCATTTCTATGAACAATATCTGATGGTATTTACTTAAATCATGTCCACTAAGAATTTATAAAACTTATCGTTATTTTTGGGTTTAGTTTAGAAAAATGTTTGGATTCAATGTACATCCAACTCTTCCAATATTTTGATATACCATCGTACGTTGAATATATCTTGCATCAATATATCGTCCAAATATACATTATGTGAACACTTTATCATGGTGTGTAAAAACAGAGAATGAGATATAACTGGTCTGAACATTAAAGTGAAAGAAGAACATTATTTACCTATTTTACATTATAATATACCTGCTCGATCGTATCGTTAAAAACTGTAACATTGTTGCTTGGTAACTCATAATTATCTGAACATCGCTCATCAACCAGATTAATCTATGGCATTGTGGCATAGGACTGAAGTATAATAATCAAAAACTAAAATATAGGTCTGATTTGTGTTAGATCACATTGTGAACGCAAATGGAATTTATTATTTTGCGATTAAATCAGGATTCGTGATCTCTCTCTCTCTCTCTCTCTCTCTCTCTCTCTCTCTCTCTCTCTCTCTCTCTATATATATATATATATATATATATATATATATATATATATATATAATGATGATGTGACTTACCTTTCAAAGTTAGATATGCCCGATCTGTAAAACTGCCCCCATTCAGGTCAATAATATATTCTCCGCTGTCATTGCACTTTGTCTCGAGGAATGAGAGATTCACCAGCGCCGATCCGTTCCTGATGACAATGTGAACTGTCAAGTTTCCTACGGTCCTCAATATTTGGTTAGAAATGTTCATTTCTCTAAACAATGTCTCCTGAGAGTGATTAATTGCAAGACTAAAAGAGGACCCACAGAAGAAGATATCACACGCGATCGAAGCACTCTTCCCAATGGCCACTTCCGTATCATTGCAATGCACGACTAAAAAGGATAATGGCTATAAACGAGTGCACTTATTGTTTATTTGGTTCAAAGGTAATTTTTAATATACAGACTTAACTTCATGTATGAAAATATGTTTTCTATCAGGTGAATTTAATCTTAACGTTTCTTTGATCAAGTAATTTTACTAAACTTTTGTGGATAAAATAGGGTATTTCCCTTATCTCGAACTAGTTGTCAATAACACCACTCCACCCTCAAAAAACTAAAAACCATGCAAAGTTGAAAATTCTAATAAATGCCTGTACACGTGAAGTTGAAATGGTATGAGTTCGCAATATGCAATTTTTAAACATTTGGAACGATGAAGCAACTAAACCTAATAACTCTGGACTCGCATTTTAGAAAATAGTTTGAAGCTAAGCAATTTCCTAAAGAACAATATTGAATAAGGGGTTTGTTATTCCCCGTAATTAACTTTACAGAGATCATGTATATTACATGTGTGAGGTGGTGTTATTTCAGTAAGAACATACGATTTTATGTTCATGTTCCGTTAGCTATGGAAACAGCGCATTTCAAAAATAAAAGATAATAATATATTTACAATTTTCCAACGTTTGTACGAATTTCTCAATGATGAGCATATCTTTGAATTAATTTAATTTTAAATTATGATGTACATATGTATTGCTATGCTTATGTCATGAAACATCATATTCAGATCCATAATACGTAAACTTGATACAAACTTGTTTGTGGAGTCAGAAATTACAATCCCCAAACGTAAGAGTCAGCTTACAAATGGTTCAAATTTTGAGCTTTTATTAAGGCTGCATTAAAGAAAAACATACAAAAATACTCTACGTCCTGTAATGGAAGCTATCTTTTCTACTAGAAAGGGAACCACATTAGCAAAATTGATATATACCTATGAGACTTCGATGTGCATTAGAACTACCTATTGCACATTTAAAATGCAGCTTGACTTTGAGTATAATCCGCTACAATGCATGTAAGTTATTTCCGTCTTTTATATGTCACTAACATGTAAGGAAGTGTCGAAGCAGAAGTTATATAGCACCGATGCGTGCTAGAAAGAGAAACACTGTTGAAGAAAAATCATTATTATTTCTCTCGTAATTAATCAAGATAAACTGCAAACTATAAAACACTTATGCGTTACTTACATGGGCATTCCACTGAAATAAATAAATAAATAAATAAATAATAATAATAATAATAATAATAATAATAATAATAATAATAATAAATTAGAAGTTAATTATACCAAGACACTAGTTTTAATACGTTAATGGACAAACCTTACCTCGCTACATGATATCAACAGTTTTCGGTGTGAAATATTACCAATACGTACTATCTCGCTTTTGTATGAATATCAAAACTATGACTATTCGTAGAGCGTCAATGCGAATTACGTAACTGAGTTGCCTACCAAGAAAATGAAAGTGAAAGCAGATAGCCTGCAGTATTAAGTATGAACAAACCTTATAATAATTCCTAGGTGGATACAATCAACATTCAACGTCAGTTAAGATCAGTGTTTAATCAACTATATATATATATATATATATATATATATATATATATATATATATATATATATATATATATATATATATATATATATATATATATATGTGTGTGTGTGTGTGTGTGTGTGTGTGTGTGTGTGTGTGTGTGTGTGTCAGGAGGACCACCATATGTACTCAGAATGCAAACAGCACTTCGGTTATTGCCGTTTTAGGGCTATTAAACATAGCACCATCGTTATGAGAGAGAGAGAGAGAGAGAGAGAGAGAGAGAGAGAGAGAGAGAGAGAGAGAGAGGGAGAGAGATGAGTTGGCAAATTTGTTTTCTAGCCCTGCAAGCGCGTGGGTTTTACAATTATTCTATTGCGGGCTAATGAATTTGAGGTTTTATAAAATAACAGATCTGATGTAAACCAATGAAGAAATCCTAATGTTAGTATAATTCATAATGCATATGATCATTTAAACTAAAGTTCTCACGCGTTGTGAAGGATGTATAACATACATACATACATATAATTTAGTGAAAACAGCAATACATATCCAGTCTGAGTAAAGTGAGGTACCATTCTAGCATAGAAGTGAATAAATCTGGACTATTTCAATATCAGCGAGATGTTCCGTTGACATCAAATGTGACAAAAGGGATTAATTCAGATTGTCTCCGAATACCTACATAGAACAAACACGGCCGAGCATTCTCATAATTCAATTTGTTCCTATACATCAAACATGAGATTAGCCACATCTTCAAGGACAAGCATACCTGCTAAGACTTTAATGAAAATTAAAATAGTAAGAAACAAACTTGAAGGCGGGTTTAATTTAATTAAAAATAATGTAGTGATAACATGTCCGAAGACCGGGGTTTCCTTTTCCTGAAAAGAATGTTTTGTTTTGATCATCTAACACGTCCTGGAGAAGTGTCGTTTCAAATTTGGTACGGTACGGATATAATTCAAGCAATAAAACCGGTGTATCGCTCATATTGTATAATTTACGTAATTAACCTGCGATATGTCGTCTACAAGACAAATAAATGTCAAAATTAGTGATGTCTTATAACCTAGTTCTATGGAAAAGAATGCACACAGGTGAATAAAATCTTTCTTATGTCAGAAATAATACCATAAAAATATTTTCATACAATGATGAAGTAGAAAATAAAGAATAAAAATAAAAACTAAGCAAGCAAAAGAACTTACGTTTATGGCATGCTCGAACATTGTCAAAAAAGCACACCCCCTGTGGACATTTTCCGAGCGAGGGTGTATTGGCCTGGCATGTTAGATACAGATCACAGCCACTATACGGATGGGATATATTTGAACCTGGTGGTACACCTGTGCATATATCAGCTGTAAAGATGCAAATATCTTTAATTTTTTTTTATTTTACTTCTCTCTTCCGTGTGCATATATATATATATATATATATATATATATATATATATATATATATATATATATACCACCTTAAAGCGTGTGTTCCCTATGATACCGTTTTCCGATTTTATAGGGATAAGTACAAAATAATGTTTTATTTCAGCGGAAGAAAATTATATTCAGTAGCGAACAATCCAGAATCGGTGTTTAGTTTAAACGTATATGCCTTTCAACGACTCTTCCACCAGCATCACCTTAACGCAAAATACGTCAGACAACACGTTTAGTTTGCTGTCTTCTGTCCATTGACATGCAGGGACACTTGTTGTCTGTATATTCAGTTCAGCTGAAGTGAATTTTTATTGTTTCACATCAGCCTTCATTGTACATTGTAGTCGGTTAATGTGAATCTGAATTGAAATGAATTATATGAACTGTTTCCTACTACAGTTCGTTCATTCTAAGTAGGTATGTGCAAGGTTTAGCGGCACATCGGCGCAATATAAAGAACGCTGATAAACAAATGCGATAAGATTCAGACAGCTGTCTCCTTTCATGGCTATTGTTTAATAAAGTACACAATGCAGAGAAGCAAATAAAACATGGATAACTAAACTGATGACATTACATTACATTAAGATACATGTGATGCGCATGCGTAATGAATTCATATTTATGATGACAAGATGATTACCTGATTATACTACAGCGGAATCCAAAACTATCATACAGTCCAAACAGCGATTCGACGAAACAAAAGGTAACGTTCTAAGCAAAATGCTTAATGATGTTATGCTTGTTAATGCATTCGAATTTGAAGCCTAATTTTCAGTCAGTAAATCCATTTGAAGACAGAATGTACATGCAGTGTTTTTCAATGTATTCATATTTATCAATATTTTTATAACATTAACATGATTGTATGTTTAATAGAAGATTCTTTCATGGAATGAAACCGGTAATGTACTTTTTCTTATTAAAGCGCAAAACTGGATTGTGTAAGCTTTAACCTTTGCATTTGTGCTCCAAAGAGGGTTATAGACAATGTTTCTCTGAAAACTGAACTCATCGAGACTACGCATGACTTGAGAGTATTTTTGATTGGTATAATTGAAGTTTACTTACTTCTGTACAGTTATCGGCTTGTCTGAGTAGTACAGTTTAGGGAACCTGCTCTAGTATCTTGCACCCTTTGTTACTCACCTTCGCTTCTTATGCACATATCGACATTTTGGTGCGTATTTATGAGAAGCTTTATGCTTATACTTTCCGATCCAAACTCTCTCCAAACACCAGTAACATATGATTAGTTCAGATAATCTACTAATAACTTGTTTTATCATTGCCTGCTTTACATAGGTAACACTTCAAGTTTTCTTCAATACATGTGTACTGAAATGATAATTTGAACATTTATTCATACCTACAAAATGATGCAATCCCCCAATTGTCGGGACTTTTATTTATTTATTTATTTATTTATCTATTTATTTTCTATTTCATTGCAATGAAAACAATAAAGATATGAAGAATAACTGAAGGCTCTCTTTTTAGTTTATTTAACTTTAGTTTTAGTACTGTAAATTATACAATGTCAGGTTATATCATCTTACATTGTCTATGCAAGGTTTACCTCAAATTAGCTGCATCATTTTCTTGTCAGAAATGAAAATGATGCCATTTTTGTCCTAAGGCGTGAGGTTCACTACCACAAATAACCACTCTGCGTACGTTGGCATTGCCCCAGTCTTGATTATTTGTTTGCCTTGTCTATGTTTTACATTTACCTTTGAAAAAAACTCACTAAGATTTGAAAGCGCTCAGACAAATTAGATACAAGTTTTGCACTGTTCGTTGACAGTTTATTGCATATATCCTAATCAGTCCCTGGCACACGTGATCCCCTGCTGGATCTGTTGCACTTGAAAGGACTGTTATTCGCCATAGCCATATGATTTGTAATCTTTATATATATATATATATATATATATATATATATATATATATATATATATATATATATATATATATATATATATATAAGACCTATGTCAGAGACAGAGAGACCGTGACAGAAAATAGGAATTGTTGCAGAACAAAAAACCCAAGTCAATAGGATCGATGATGGATAATGAACTAAAGCCAATGAACTTACGGTGGTTATGCAACAAACTTTACCTGGGAGTACCCGTATTGTTTTCTCCTCTGAAATCTGTCTGACGCCACTTTCAACCCCAGTCATATTGTTGATAGCCGCACAACGTATTTTAGCATTATCCCAATCTTGAGTAAATCTTCCGTCGACGTAAAATTTATATATTTGCATTAGACCACATGCTGTATTATTATTATTTCGAACCTCACCAAACGCTTTATACAGATAAAATGTTCCGTTCTTATTCACTTCTGTTATTAACTTTCCGCCAGGGTCTTCAACCTCCCCTTGACAAAGGAAAGGAGAATTAACGTCATTGTAACCATCTTGAATCATAATGTCTGGTAGCTGTATTGTTGGTTTTTCTGGCAATTCTGTATTAAAAAGAGAACCATATGTTATGTATGTGCTATTACAGGCACCATAAAATGTAACCTAATCGGTATCATATTCTTTGCCTTTATTTCTTATCACATCTTTTTATTTTTATGAAATACCTGGTTTATTATAGTACAGGCAGAATCTTTCAAGACAACTTTACAAAGAACTGAATGTCTGCAGGGTAGGTGATCAAAGATAAATTGTCATATGCTAAGAAATCTTGAAGATCCTTCACACACAGCAGTTGATGTGGACTATTTGTGTTTGTTCATCCTCTAGTTGACGACCATGGTCAAAATAACACATCTTTAAGTAACATTTATTATTCGTCTCAAGGCAAAGAAGTATTGCCTATACACGAAACAATATATCATATTATCTTTATCGTTATGTCTGTTATATCTATACTGGCATGACTCTGTAAAACAGACTCGCCCATGTAATACTTCTTTTCAAAACAATGGGTTTTCATACAATGCAATCTTTTTACATGAATGGTAATAATCAAACGGAAATGTATTCATGTATAAAACCACCTCAATACTAAAGACGAGGAAATTGAAAGGCATATTGGTTCATAATTTATCAATATACTCACTTTTTACAGTGGCGTTGTCAGAAACCCCACCACTTGTACAATAGTACGATCCTTCATCTTCACAGGACACGTTTAAAATGAATATGGATACATTAACATTATATCCGGTAAAGGTTCTACTGACAGCAAAGCCATTCAAAATGGTCACAGTTTCGTTATACACAAAATTGACAACCTTTACTTCCTTCTGATTGCTTCTTGATAAACGGCTTATGCTCAAGTTGCCATTCCAGCCAGTAACCTTACATATAAGCTGCATAGGCACACCGATCACAGCCGTGTAATACTTCATATTAAAAGCCACACCTGAAAGTAAGTGATGTTTATAACTAAATAGATGTCATACGTTGAAACTATATTTAATTCATTGACTGAGTGGGCGATTAAATGATTAAGTAATTTATTAATTTATTGATATTTCATTTATACCAAAGTTTTTTCTCCACAAAATATCTGACCCAGTGAAAATTTGTATTTCACAAATGTGTTAAATCGCAAATCTGGTTGTTTGCAATTGTTTTACTTCTGTGCTTTTCATGTCTATTAATTGCATGACGAGAAATATTACATTAAATTAGTTTCAATCTGCAATTCTGTATAATCACAAAAATCTTTTCAGGTTATCGAATGAATGTCTGTCTCTCTAGAATGCATCCTGGCGGCATGGATACTACAATATAATTTCAAATATAATTTCAAGAGCTCATTATTGACTGGTTTCAGTGAATTCAGCATTTCCTGGATAACATTCACAAATGGGTAGTGGTTGTTTTAGTGCCCTGCAAAACGAACAAGACAACACTATTAGCTATTCCAGGAGATTTGATTTCATTTTAAAAAAAATCTCTTGAACAATAGTATCTCGAGCCACAAAATAGACTAACTAAAGTCTGAGTGCCAAATGCTCTACCATCTTTCACACACTGACTAAACGAAAGACTTAAATAAAATAAGCATTATGCCACATCAGCTCTATGTTTCTGCCGGAGTTGTATATCGTTATATTTGAGAATGTAAAACTAAGCTTCTTCACTATAGGAAATGCCTAGTAATTTTAAGCATTTTGACAGCTTTTTTATATAAGTTTGCCATAGTAGGCTCCCTATCATGAAAGTCATGCAGGTCATGTACGCGCATTTACAACGTTTGTTACGTATATGTAATTAAATTGCTTGTGTGTTAATTTTGAAATTCTTTTCTATTTTATTGTTGTTTCATTACATTTTATTGTAATGATTATTTTCACGGGATTCGAAATTCTTTTTCAGTAATTCTGTTTATCTAAGACGTAAAACGTGTTATATGAACAATATTTTTAGTTCACCTTGTTCCGCGGTAGTGTAAGCGCTCCTCGAAAACGATTGGCTATTGTCATTTCGTTTAGTCAGAATAAACAATGTCTTATTTTTACATTTGTTTTAGAGTGAAAGTAGATAGGGGTTCTTCCTACGGGACAAATTGCATTTTTGCTATTGCGTTGTTTCCAGTATTAAGAGGTCACGTAATCTATCTCGCGAGAACGGGATGATAATTAGGGTAAATATATAACCCTTTCTGAGCGCTCGTCAGTGCGTTGTATTCTGAAATCTCGAAGGCCGGATAGGTTTATTGTTGAAACCAGATTGTTTTTGAAGCTCATTTGTTTTTGGAATTTAATAATTTATTCTCTAGAAAACCAAACGAGTGTACTGTTTTATAAAATTCTGGGAGAAAGAAATTCAGTGGAAATTTATTCTGGAATTATTCGGAAACACAAACTGTGATTCAATTTAGGAATTATTGCTATTCGTACATAGACCACATCTGACGTCATCGCCTTCCATATTTGAACGTCGTCGAGGTTCGAACCTGGATTCTAATAGAACTATTTAGTGATAGAACTTGTATTTTTTTATTCTTAGGATTAAATTTTGGATTATATTCACAAACCGTAAGTCCTATTTCCAATTTTCACATTGTTTTCTAGGGACATAAATTATTTTGTTAAAATATACAAAGCTTGTTGTCTTCACTCTTTTCTCTTGTTATTATTGTACGAGCCTACAAGTAACAAGTTAAAATAAATATCAATTGTCGTCCTGACTTTAAACGCTACAATAGCTTAAGCAAAACGTATTTAATTATAAATGTTGAATGCTCTGCACCTTAAATGCCATAAAAAAAAATTCCAGACCAAAATTACTGATTGGTACGGACTTTTATAATGGTAGCTAGATATTAAACCTGGTCAAGAAAATAGAACGTCTTTTTTATGATAATAAATAACAGGGTAGTAGGCATTTGTTTTCAACACGAGCTACGTTCGTTGGCCATCACAGTCCGATTCATACTGAATCGGTAATATAACCTTTAGGTTAACCTTGTACAAACTGCCCACTTGATTTAGCATACATTTTTCCGTTAGTATTTATCGTGGCCTGCAAATAATGATCGTTCAAAGGAATATTAATGTATGTTTATCCAAATAAAATAAATAACTGCCATTTAAAGTAATGGGCAATAACGTCTAACAAAATGACACCCATTGCTGAAATAATCAGTTCTGAATGCCTACATGATATGAATGACGTTTTACAAAGTTTATGCAAACTTATTTATTAATTGTAAATAATTTTTTTTTATATCTCGTCCTAATAATAATATGATTGTTTTCCTATATTGTGACTCAAGTGAATGTATGTATGTATGTATGTATGTATGTATGTATGTATGTATGTATGTATGTATGTACGCATGTATATATGTATGCATTTATGTATGTGATTCTAGTTGCGGTTGCATGCTTGGCATTGTCATTAAGTCCATGGTGGTGCCAGTTTTACCTGTTGTAGTCGTAGTCGTGGTTACGATTGTTGTGGAACTAATTATACTAGGTCCCATCGTCGAATTTGTTGGCATCGTGCTTACTGTTGAAATATTGGTAGTTACCATTGTAGAAGGGGCACTTGATGATGGCTTTGTCGTGTATGTAGAAGTCGATGTTGTAGCATTAGTTGCATTTGGTTCTGGAGTTGAGGGTAAAAAAGTACTGGTTGTGGTTGGCATTAGTATGGTTGTTGAGGTCAACGTCGAGGCAATAGTCGTGCTCCGTTCTGTTATTTTCGTTAATGAAATGTTTGTTGTGATTGGGTTTAAGGTGGTTATTGGGATCGATGATGTGGTACTACTCATATTCATCTCTGTTGGTTTTGGCGATGCAATACTATAAGTACTTATAATCGATGAGGCTCTTGATGTCGATGCTGTCGCAATTGTTGTATTTGGTTCGGGAGATTTTGGCGTTATATTGCTAACTGTAGCTGGTATCAAGCTGGTTGTTAAAGTCGGTGTTGTAGTAATAGTAGTGTTCGGTTCCGGAGGTTTGGTAGAAGAAATGCTAGTTGTTGTTATATATGGGGCAGACGTTGATTTAAATGCTGTCGTAGTAGCCATAATTGGTGTTGGGGTATTTGACAACATGGTGCCATTTGTTGTTGGCTTTAAAGAGATTGTTGTTGTCGATGTTGCAGTACTAGTCATATTCGCTTCTGTTGGTTTTGGCGATGTAGTGATATAAGTGGTTACATCTGACGTGGCTGTTGATGTCGATGTTGTCGCCGTTGTTGTATTTGGTTCAAGAAATTTTGATGTATTGCTAATTGTGGTTGGCCTAAGGTTGGTTGTTGAGGTCAGTGTTGTGGTACTTGTCATGCTTGGTTCTGGAGATTTGGTTGAAGAAATGATAGATGTCACATTTGCGGCAGTTGTTGATGCCGGTGTTGTCGTAGTAGTCATTGGTGTTGGGGTATTTGTACTACTAGCTGGCGTCGGAGTAGCTGGTGACGTCGATGTTGATGTAGTACTACTCTGTTCTATGGTTTTGGGTGATGTAGTACCAGTTGTAGTAGGCATTGATGTGCTGGTTGAGGAGTATAATGTGGTACTATTTGCTTTCAGTTCCGGAGTGTTTGGCGATGTAGTATTAACTGTGGTTGACGTTGATGTAGTTGTAGAAGTTGACGTACTAATCGTACTCGGACTCAGTGACGTTTGGGTTGTTGCTATACTAGTTGTTGACATTGATGTAGTTGATGAAGTCAATGGAGTCGTAGTAGTCATATTTGATTCCAGGGTGCTTGAGGATGCAGGGGGTGTTGCGGTTGGGATTGAGGTGGTTGCTGATGTCAATAATGTGGTACTAATCGCTATCGGTTCTGACGTTCCTGGCGATGTCCTAGTAGTGGTCGCCGTTGTGGTACTTGTCGACGTTGATGTTGTTGTAGTGGATGGTTGTAAGGTAGTGCTAGTTGTGGTTGGCGTTGTGATTACCGCTATTGTTGATGTCGTCGTACTCGCATTCGGGTGTAGGTTTGATGTTGATGTTGTGCTTGTAGTGATATTAGCTAGTACAGTAGTGGATGCTGCTGGCTGGAATGTTGTTGTTGATGTTGATGTTTTTGTTGTTGTTGAATCAGCTGTTGGCGATATAGGATTGGTTACTACTTTGTCTATCGCAACAACCGACACATTTGTAGTTAGAATTCTAAGTCTTCCTATTACAACAGTGGTATTGTCATTTGCGTCCTTTTCTTGCCCAATTATGACGGCCTTGAGTTCCTCCTCTCCTAGAGGTTTTACGTTTTGTTTGACCTCTATGACGATGATGAAAATTACGATGACACTCCCATTTCTATAAGAGAATAGAGCGGACAGTATTCGAGTAGCACATAAATTAAAAAAATATTCCGATAAGAGTTACTTTCGACGACATAATGATATTAAAGATGCAAGCAAACTCGAAAACACAAAGGGAAAACGATAAGAGCGTTCTTTATAACTTAAGTCTGCTATTATTAGCATTACTGAAAGTATTTTTAATCACTAAGATGGTAGGCGACGTTTATTGTTTGTAATTATGTGGTGCTGTATTTGTTATGTGAGTAGTAGATAAAGATGAGGTTTTGAAACCAAAGAGGGTTTTAGGCCAGAAACCCTCACCCCCCTCAAAAATAAATATATTCTGACATTTTTTCACCACCTCAGAGACCCCCTCTCCCTCAAAAAACCACCCTCCTCCAAATTTTTATCTCAGAAAATGATGAAATTTTGAAACCCAAAGGGGATTCTAGACCAATAGATTTTTTCATATTAAACAATAAAATATTATATATAATGTATCATTATAATCCAATCCGACATGTTGGATTTGATCTGACAAACAAATTTTGTAAGAGATTTAATTCAATCAAATCAGCCTCAAGCTATACTGGCATAACAACTAAAATAATAAGCAATTGTATCAAAAATGTTGGTTATCATATATCACCAAAATATGGATCAGTATGGTTATTTGCGACTGAAAATGACGAACGAATAAGAGGTTGGGCAGATGATCCAATGATATTTATTGACAATATAGTTGATGCTTTATTTGATAACGATATTTCTAAAGCTATAAATATTTGTTTAAAACAATAAAAATAATGGTCCTCAGAGAGGACTGTTTTGGTAGTTATTTACAGCAAGCATATTTACAGCAATTATATACATAATCTTAATTATACAGCAATTATATACAAGGTTTTTGTAGACGGCACAGTTACATATAATCTTAATTAAGGACAGCACAAAACACAGAATCTTAATTACAGTAGCGTATTTACAGCAAGCATATTTACAGCAATTATATTTACAGTAACGTATTTACAGTAACGTATTTACAGTAACGTATTTATATATTTACAGTAAACATATTTACAGTAACGTATTTACATATTTACAGTAAACGTATTTACAGTAACGTATTTACATATTTACAGGAACAGCACATACAAATGGGCCTTCTCTACGTTCAACAGAAATTTGCACACTCTCCCCCATAATCAACCCGGGGAGTGTGAAAAAACACACCCACCAAGTGACATGGTGGAGAGTGTACAAATTTTCTATTGAAACGCAGAAGGGCTGGCCGGAGCCCCACTAAATAAGAGAATTTTGGCATAATTTCGCCCTCGCCGACAATGTGCCGGTCACGAGAATCGAACCCAGGACATCGAGCATGAGAATCCAACGCGTTAGCAATCGACCACCGGACTTCCTTATGTATATATGTTAAAAAAATTATTATATAGTTACCAAACAGCATTACATTTTCTGATTTTGAAAACACGAAATTTTGCATTATATTTTCCGATTTTGAAAACGTTATTATAAATAAATCGAGAAATACATGATTTTTGATTTTATATTGTACAGAAAAACGAAATCCTAATGTTGGCTGAATACATAGGCTGTTTAAGATCGACCGTTTCCAAGGATACTAATTAATAATGACAACGAGTGGGCTGAATGACTACATAGACGCTGTATATATACATTACTGCGAGAAATAATCAATAATGGGTTTTACTAGAAATCATAGCATATATACTCGCTTACAAGTCGAGGCTAAACTGCAGACAAAAAGATAAAGATCTGCCATAGCATTATGCGCCTGCAGATCAGAGTTTATCTTGTTTGTTTTACTGATTACTCCTAGCAAAACTGCGGAGACCAAAGATCTGCTGGTGCATTATACGACAGCATATTTGGGTCTGTGCAGTTTGCAGTTGGACTCAACTTATAAGCGAGAATCTACAGTAACTATGTTTATATAAGGCTATTTACTAACATTTATGCAAGAGGAATTGCTAGTTATTTCGGCAAATACAGAACTGCCACCAGGATTTAGGTCTTAAAATTACTATCAGATTTATATTTAACACATGTGCAGAAATGTTAAAGACACATATAGCTCTATACATTTATTAGCTAAAGAAAAAATAATACAAAGCAAATATTGCAGTAAATGCTATGTTCGATAACTACAAAAGATTTTAAACTTAGCTGGAACAGTATTATCTCCCTTTTAAAAACAGATAGGGCAAGCCTTCTTGATGGGTTTCGTGTTGAGGAAATGCAGTTCTGATACAGAGTTATATTTCTTGACCAATGAACAATGTGTTAACATTCGCTATTAAGTACGATTTATTGTCATAATAATACAAATAAAATTTAATTCTACCGGTTACTTTTTGACGACATTCAAATAGTTCTTTCATTGCTATCTTACTGAGAAGATACTTACTACCTTTTACAAAAACCTTCGACCAGTCTAAGTCTATATTAATTTTTGTGTATTGTTGCTGGCTGATCGGATTATGAAAATTGTCATATTTTAGTGCAAGCTCGTCTCGCAAACTTTCGAGATAATTAAAATATTTGCTATCGTCTGATTTGATAAGGGAGAGTTTGATTCTGTCAAATTTACTAAAACAAATACCTGAAATTTCATCGTTAAATTCAAATGATAATTGCTGGTTATTAACCATTATTTTTTTGATTTTGCTATTAACTCCGTCGACTAATGTTAAATTTTAGAACATTATTTCTGATGTTTAGACAAAATTATTTGCATAATGTCCAAGTGCTAGTGTATTAATTCCGTCTCTGCAATACCTCTTATCATCAAAATTACTTAATCCACGTTTTATAATTGTATCCGTTTCAAGTTTATGATGATTTGTTCTGATAACATTTGTTTTTGATAAAACTGACATTATTGTTTAGCGCTGCTTTAAAATCGTCAAATTCATCATCCTTTTTATACATCCTCGAGGAATACCTTTTGCTTTTTTTGTAAGTTTATTGTCATCTAATATGACAGCATACATTTTACTCTTTAGTCCGACAAATTCCCTAACTGGCATAAACATAAATTCATCTTTCATTTTTCCAATAACTTTCTTATTCGAATTATCTTGAAATCCACTACATGCTGGATAATCTGATAAATCAAAAAGATTTTTATTATTCTAAATATCCTGATAGACATCTTCACATTTTATATTATAAACTAACGAATCTGTATCAGTAAATAGCAACTCTGAATCTGACCACTGCTTTTTGGTAAAATCATAGTAAAAATCGTACATCAGCCACTTTGATATATGAAGTACAGCTGCACCAACATAAATCGGTTTATTTAACTTTAAATTTGTCTTTCGTCGTTGTATTGCAACAAGATTTTCATTAAATATTTTCATACTAACAAAACCATCATCGTTAACTAATTTATTTCTGCGATTTATGTCACTAACAATTTCTATCAAAACTCTTTTTCGAATATTTTCCATTGTCTTACCGAACACCGAATGTTCATTTAACTTGAAAAAGTTTTTCTCAAATTCGGTTTTAGCCACAACACGACGTTTCGTATTTAAGTCAATATAATTTGCCATCCACCTCGACTGATTAAACTTTAGCACGCGATGGACTTTTCTCAGAATTAGTCCAGCATCTACTGCTTGTTTTAAATTTTTGTAGTGCATAACGTAATTTCTTTTATTTAACAAATTTGGAACTAACTTGTTAACAATCGAATTTTTTGCTGTTGTCATTGCTCGTTGTTCAGGTGATAATAAACTATAATCAATCATCATTGACTCTGCCCAAAACGGATAATCGTTATGTAGATCATGTAACGAACTAGGATAATCTAGATCAACTTCAACAAAGTATGAAATATCGGAAAAATCATTATTAATTTTTCGAGGCAAATCTTAATCAGTTTCTCTAAGAAATTGATCTGGAGTTATCCAATGAAATCCACCACAAGGCATTGGCTCATACAAATTCACACAATCTAGATAAATAATATGATTCGATGGGAGATTTTTATCATAATTTTTCAGATATTTGTTATTAGCTACTGCATATTTTTTTGTTAAAATGCTAATTCCGCCTCTGATACCTTTTTCAATAAAGTTAAACATATCAACATCTGTTAAGAGATCCTGTTCTATCTTTCTTGTTTTTAGGAGAGCGTCCCAAGACAATACTGGAGCAGAATAATACCAACAAGGATCTAGTCCATAATTGCTATAGCTTACTCGACGAAAACTCTCAAAAACATCTGCTAGTAATAATACATCTGTTTTTAAATATAGATCGTGATAATCACCAAATGTTTTAAAACTAAATTTATTCCAAATATCTTGTGCATATTTGTACTCGTCATCTGTGATATTTTCATTTTTGAGTTGCGAGTAAAATTTATCTTTATCAGGAAGAGAAGTTTCATCAAATCTGCTCCAGTCGTCGAGATACTCGTAAGGAAAGATACCTTTTCTTGTCAAATTGACATAGTTTTCACCAAAGCAACGTTTAGGTTAGCGAAATTGCTACCGGCGCTTGTAGCGCTGCTTACAAGCTCATCTAATGATGCTGCCATAAATTGCAGGCTATCAATAAAACGTAATTTACCGAGCGTCACCGACATATACTTTTCAAAATTGTTTGGAATACATTTTATTGTATTCTTTAATTTTAGTTTAGCTTTAATATATTTTGCTGTGTGAAATAAAACTTCTTTCATCATTTCAAATTTCCAACCCGATCCTGATGAAGTATATTCTTCTAAGTTTTTGTTTATTTCTTGATGTATTTCATTGGCGACCATAGAAATGTTTGTTCCAGTTAATAGTTTTCTTGATTTAGCCGTTAGATATGGTTCTGAAATTTCGCTGTCAGAACTTTTTCTTTAAAAAATTACATCAAGTACATCCTCAACTGCATGTAATTTTGATAAAATTGTATGATATTGTACTAAAATTTTGATACTTTTACGAGCCGCAAGTTCTTGAGCCATAACTGGTTGCAAAAGATGAAATCAGCTTGTGGAATTAAAATTTGCTAAAATATTTTGATCATCAAGTTTGTAACTATTATCATGACCTGAAAATGCTGTAGTAATTTTTTTCAGATTTGATAATGTTCTTTTTAGCAATATCTCGCAATTTTAACATTATATATATATATATATGTGTGTTACATAGGGGTAGCATATATATATATATGGGAGAGGTATATATAGCAGCAGCATATATACATATATATATATATATATATATATATATATATATATATATATATATATATATATATATATATTATATTATATTTAATTGAAGTTGTTTTAATTAGAGATATCAAACCCTTGTAGTATAATGACAGAAATTTTGAGATATCTGAGATTGACTGCCGAGGAGCAAGAATTTCATCATGTACATCTAAAGTACAATTTATATGCAGCAAATATGTTAGGTTCTGTTATTAATATAGAATCTAAAAAATCTGTTGGCATATTAACACCAGCTGGTGTATTAATTTTAGTAAAAGGGATGATACAAAAAGAATTGAAATGTTTAGAAAAGATTTTATTTATACTTTGTTTTGCGACGATATTCCAGAAGGACAACGAGTTTATCGAGTAAATAGCGCAGTTGCTGATGATAATATTGAAAATGTAGCATTACAAAATGAATTTCAACTTCATCCAGTATTTGATTTATATGAAGCTAATGATAAGGGAATTATTCGACATAAAAAACCAAAAAAAGTTGTTGGAAATTTACATGATACTGGTTATTTACGAGTAGTAGTACGTGGTATAAAAACTAACCAAGTTAGTTATATGTCACATCCTTTTGTCTTTGAAACGTTTAACCGACTAATACCTAATGGTCTAGTTGTTGATCATAAAAATGATATTAAAACAGATAATCGTTGGGAAAATTTAGATGTGGTTACACAAAAAGAAAATACTAGAAGACGAATTGGTGGTGGTAATAATTTTAAAAATCCAAAATGATCAGTTGTTTCAATAAATTTAGAAACTGGAGAAAAAATAAAATTTAGATCAATAACAGCTGCTGCAAAATAACTTAAAACTGGCAGCAAATCAGTAAAACATGTAGCTGATAATGTAACAAAATCAGCAACATCAATGTTGACATTTGATAGATTTAATTTTAAATACGATAACTAATGATATTTTCTAGATCATTTCGAGTAAGACAATTATGACTAAATTCCATAATATCGTCGCGATTAAATCGTAATATCATCATTTTATTTGTATCAAGTTTTATTTTTTCTGCTA
>JAECUM010028444.1:0-51596 GCA_016617855.1 Megalonaias nervosa | reverse complement strand
CTTCCAATATGCTGACTGTACTATGAACTAAGATAAAACTATATTTTCATACAACATTCCCGTTGATGTTGTTTGGTGATTCCTGTAGCGTTATTTTCACCAGAAAACTAAAATACTAGTAATAGTGACCTAATTAAACGTTAAACCTAATATTTTTGTATTATGTAACATTTACTATAAATATCGTGACCATTCAGTTTTGGAAGAGGTGACCAGTTGATTTTTTTCAATCTCTCATGCACAATGCAGAAAAATGAACACGAAACGTTTTCGGGGGGTGTAAAAAGTGAAACACATAATCATGTTAGAGAAATCTCACTAGCTTGTCAACTTTTTTGCAAGCTCGAGGTAGTTGTATATGTCGTTGGTCAGCACCTGCTCAGTCAATGACAATATTTGCTCACAAAGAATTCATAATATTTTCAATACATATGTCAAGAGTTCCTGCTATTTAATACAGTAGAATATGCAATAGCATTGTCAGGAGTTCCTGCTGTTTAATATAGTAAATATGCGATGACATTGTCAAGAGTTCCTGCTATTTAATACAGTAAATGTGCAATGGCATTGTCAAGAGTTCCTGCTATTGAATACGGTAAATATGCCATAGCGTTGTCAGGCGTTCCTGCTTAATACAGTAAATATGTAATATTATTGTCAAGAGTTCCTACTGTTTAATACAGTAAATATGTATTAACATTGTCAAGAAATCCCAATATTTTTATACGTTTTTATAAACATATAATAATATAAATGAAACTCTAATAGAATACAGTGGATCCAACATGTTATCAAGTAGGTGTTGCGAGCTTATGTTCCAACAGGATGACATTTGGCCTCTGAAGTGTAAATATGCTTTGTGTTGTTTTTTTCTGTTTGTTTCTTGTGGTTGTTATTTAAACCCTTTTTAGTGCGGACCTAATTTGGATACATACATTAGTATTAACAAATAACAACACCTCCATGTTTATAGCCACATGCTATCAAGAAGTATCAGGCAAATAGGTATTACTATAAACTTAACCAGTCAAGGACAACTGTCCTATAAGAGGGTCCATGGAACCTTCACTCTATATCCATTGAAAAAATTCATATCTAGCTGTCACATTTATGGGCTGGACATACAGAAAACACTCTGGTGACCATTTCAAATTTATAGGCAGTATCAATGTGATTATAATTTTAAACTTGGGTTGCTGTATCACAAACATAAAAGGTGACTACTCTAGTGCTGATTTATGTTTCACCTGAATTTGTTTAGTTTACAGTCTATCCAAAAATAACTTCTGCTTAACATTGACAATATCATTTATATTGCGAATTCATCGTGGAACCTTCACTCTATATCCACTGCAATATTTACTTCTGATGGTACATTAAAGCTGTTGTTATTCGGACCAAGTATATAGTACACGGCAAAAGTTATACTGATTTTTTCACAGCACATTTTTTATTATCATGCTACATTTTATAATTATCTGTCTTAATGCTCAGCATGATATCCGCAATGACCAGCGATGGTTTTACGAGAGCAGACGTGGGACATATAGCATTGAAAATAACATTCTGATCATTTAAACACATAATTAGTAGAAACGTTCATAACGATTCGTAACTCGAATGGTTCAGACAATGATTTTTGCTCCCTAGAGTCTATAAACAGTAGCAGAGAAAGACAATTAAGGTCAAGGACTATCCTGTCTTTATCAGAAATGTCCCATTTTACAAGTCGAAGTATTACATTCGTAAAGCACTGAAACTGAAAAATGCTGGTTTTGGTCGAAAAGCAAGAGCTGCAGACTCAATAAGCCAAGATGACGAAGAAGCATTATTTTCTCTGGCGAATGGACTCTAACACGCCAGCTGTTTTCCCCTGTTTCACTGTTTTGAGAAAAAATGTTTGGATTTATAGTACAACTTACACAAGTCATGTAGCTGGGGTCCCTACAACAAAGAGCGTGAAGAACTTTTTATTTTCCAATATAAATGCGGTAAGAAATAAATACCCCTTTTCAACACACACACACACACACACACACACACACACACACACATATATATATATATATATATATATATATATATATATATATATATATATATATATATATATATATATATCAGCAAGAATGTTAACATGATTTGAGCCTCTGAATCGAGAATCTCGTGTATTATTTGCACTGGTAGTATAATATAAAATTTTGTCTGCGCTTGTCAATTACAGATTTAAACAGGACTTTAAGATACATAGTCAGTCATACATTATCTGCAATGGACTAAAGTGACCATGGAGTTGGTTCTTTTAAATTACAGTTCGTTCATCTCAGCATCGCGAATGATATATGTGTCTGTAACTAGGTGAATCGTTCCCTTCAGCGTATTAAAATGTAGCTAAAATGGCTAGAATCATTTCATCACCCTTTGTATCAACGTGCAGAGCAACACTGCTACTTTCAGACATGTTGACATAGAATGGATTGCGTACGTGTAATCTGCCTTGGTCCTGGAGTTTACCGAAACATCCATTTTTGATAGTTGATTAAGCGGTTATGGGACCGTCGAGTGTAAACATATATCATCTGCATCATCTAGTTTTCATGAACGTATTTTACATCTCCACTTAATGTTTGTTTATGATATGATTTGTCTAATGAGTAGACGATGTTACTGTGAAGATCATGGAATTAAAACAGGAGACTGTAATAGTGGGATCGGAAATTGCTGCAAAGTTACGTAGATATAGGAAGCAAATGTGTAAAAGTAAATAAACAATTGCTTCCCTTGTCTCAACTAGAACACACACACACACACACACACACACACACACACACACATATATATATATATATATATATATATATATATATATATATATATATATATATATTAATAAGAAGTCACAATAAGGATATTATGTGAAATGTACACATGCAAGCAGGAATCAATACATGGGGGGGGACATAATTGGTAAAATAACCGGATAGCAAGAGAAAAATTGTATTTTTCCGAGAGAACCAGCTCATAAATTCCATGCAGTTAGGATCTGCGCAGATACATACGAATTTGAGATTGACTGAATCTAGTTATTTTCATCAGTAAAATTGATTATTTCAACTGAAAGTGTTCTTCAATTTTGTCTCATTTTTTCAGCTTGTTCCTTTGAGCATTCGGAAACAACTGCATGATTACTGTCATTCCATTAACTGATGTCTTTTGAGATATAGACAGCAAACGTATACTGTCTCTGTAATGTTACAGACAGACCTTAGTTCTAAATACATACAAACAGGCAAAGTAAGACTATTAAGTTACATTATTCTGATAATTTGTATCTATTTCCTCTTTTCCTGGAATTTAAATTTACTAATTAACAAGAGTGACTTGTCAGTTATACCTGACAGGATAAAACATTTCCACTTCGATTTCATTGCCTTATCTGTTGGCTCTGTGTAAGCGCAGCTAATGAAACACGAAGCAGTTGTGTGTTTAGTTGGAGATAACCATTCTAAAGTATCGATTAAATAGCTTTTCGTATCGACTTCGGCTGCGTACTTTATTAACCTGTAAACGTGATGCAGTGACAGAAGATTCCATGGATGCGGTTTTGTGACAATTTGTACCTGAGAAAATATGACAGCCTGAGGGATATGATGACACATATGAGAGAAATATGACAACTTGACAGACATGACACATGATAGAAAATATGACAATCTGAGATATATGACACATGGCAAAATATGACCACTTGAGAGATGTGATGACACATGACAGAAAATATGACCAATTGAGAGAAATGACGACACATGACAGAAAATATGACCAATTGAGTGATACGATGACACATGAGAGAAAATATGACAACTTGAGAGATGTGATGACATGTAAGTCAAATACAATCGCATCAACAGTGTCGGTGCTTCTGCACATATAAAGCCCAAATATTTACATCCTTACATCTCAGCCAAGTCTTATTTCTGTGTCGTATGCAAAAGGTTGGACTGTGTTTCATAGCATCTGCCAGAAGTTAATGGGGCTAACTTTGTACATGCGTGATTAGTAATATGCGTGTATTGGGGTCCCAAGGGGGTCTAACATTATCCCACAGACTTACATGCAGCAGACGCTTGAGGGTCATACCATATTTTAAAGGTGATTTGTGCACATATATTTAACAAGGAAGCGACACCTGGGGGGTGGGGGTCGAGCTATAACATTGTTACAAGTGGCTGACCTCACTTGCGTTAACATAGTAACATTGTTCGAGTTCACCTTAATATGCAGCACTGTTAAATTTGTCTATAGATATAAGATGGAAATGAATATTATATAGTCAAAAGTGGGTATAGGGTCAAATGGGAATGGACAACATAGATAAATACATACACACAAAATAGTCAAGCACAAATGGAATGGTTGAGTAGTATCTCTCTTTTCTTGAGATGTGGGTTACCATAAAAGGGACCTTATGTTTTCTTCTACTTCGTTATGCCTGACCATCATTTATTCCACCATTTCTTCCATGACGATTTGGTGGAGACTATCGTCTCTTCAATAGGGATCCAATCTGAATGGCACAATTTTCTCAAATTTTCCGCGACCTTCATCCAGTTGGTATTGAGGCGCAGAAAGTTCCTTTCTTCTGATGCTTCTTTTATTTTCTCTTCTCCTTCCACGTGGCCTTAATTATTTCTGCTGCCTCCACCATTACTTCTTCGACGAGACGTTTTGCTGTTTTAAGTGCAGTCACTTCCCCCGAAATACAAATTGGGCCTCGGATTTACTTTAGAAGTTGATCCGACTCCGTCATCAAATCCACTGCTTCTTGTAACTTTCCCACGTTATACTGTTCTTACACTGTTTACATTATTCTTGGTTGGCGACGAATGGTACAACTGACTCACTGGATTTAATTAACGACTTGTTCGGCCAGTTGGCCACGTACGTCGACTCCTAAAGTGGGAAATGAGCCACCACTCGAGGATTTTTACCCCTAATGCGAGTGCAAGCACTCATTTCAGGGATTTAAAAGCGCACAGCGCATTAATTAATTTCTCCTCGGATGGGAATGGAGCTAACCACCGACGAGCACCCGTACTAGGCGCGCAAAGAGCGCTCATTGGACGATTTAAAATTACTGCATGCACAGGATGCTTCTTCACGAGTCGTGTCCGGTGGCCCAGTGGTTAGAGCGTCCGCCTCGGATGCGGGAGGTCGTGGGTTCGATCCTCGGTCGAGTCATATCAAAGACTTACAAAAAATGGTACTAACAGCTGCCTCGCTTGGCGCTCAGCATTAAGAGGTTAGTGTTAGGACTGGTCGGCCTGGTGTCAGGATAATGTGACTGGGTGAGACATCATGCTACATGTCTGCGGCATGATGCCCCAATGCTAGATATCACAATAAACTGTCACACTGCAGACATCGTAGCGATATGACTGAAAAATTGTTAAAGCTACGTTAAAAATCATAATCACAATCACAATCACACAAAGTAACCATCTGACGACACCCAGGCCGGCATGAAAGCACGAGTTTTGGGGCTTTTCTTTGTGTATCTCATACAGTAGAATAACATTTCTGGGCAAGAAAAGGGAGGAAAAGTCAGGCTGAAACCCGAAACATGAGCTGGAACTTCCTGAAACGTCATGGGCTTACCTATTGATCGCGTTCTGCTCAGTTATCTAAAGTGGGATATTCCCTGCTATCAACTGTTTAAGCCTTTTATTAATATTAGGATCATGCAATTGAGTTGAAAATTTTTCTACTCTGTGCTATTTTAGAATTTTTTATACGGAGTTTACATACATTTTCCGAAAGAAAAGAAAATACAAACTCCATGTCTAAGTAACCCATTAACTTTCTTGCTTTGATGGGCTAATACAATTGAGGCACTGATTCGACTGTCTGACTGATTTTAGATTTGCGATGTGTTCAACTATTCGGCCATGTGTACTTCGACTTGAGATGGATCAAGCTACCAATCAGCATGATTTTACTCCTAATTTGGGTGCAAGGAATCATTTTGGGGCTTTCAAATATTTGCCCATAGCGCACTAATTAGTTCTTATCGGATGGGATTTGAGGCACCACCCACCGAGATACCTCTACAAGGCGCGGAAACCACGCTCATTCGGGGATTAAAAGTTGAAGAATGCACAGCATGCTTCTTAATTAGTCATCGCCTGTCGGAATAACCAGACACCTGACGACACCCTGTCCAATGTGCAAGCAGGGGGCGTGGGATTTTCTTTATGTGCGTAACAGGTCTCGGTGAGGCAAAGTAGGAAACGTCCGGCTGGAAACCCCACACGTCAGCTGGAACATTCTAAAGCGCTTGACACATACATTTTGGTTAAATTATGCCCAGTTATACCTATATCGGGCCATTCCTATCAAACAATAATTTGTTAGCCGCATATTTAATCATGTCAATCCAAAAATTTCATTTTCTATTCACATTCGAGTTTAAATGTTGTGCACATTGTATATATCAATTCTCCAAAATTTATAGCAATCGGTGAGTATATGTTATTTATTTTAATTTAGTATCACTCATTATTTCTCAAAATATAGTTTGATGTTTGATGGTGGCATCAAACAGAACAAATTTGTAATAATAAAAAGTATTATCAAAAGAGGTTTTCAAAAATCCGAAAGGAAAACCATATACAGTCAAGCATTTGTTTTGATCAATCCGCCGCTGGAGACCTTCAACTCAGCTACCTCTCCGGCAGATTCGTAGGGCAGGCTGATCCAATCCATTCGTTCTATGTGCTGCAGTCTCAAGATACTGACACGATACTCTGGAAGGGTATTCTCTCTCAGGTTGCCATTGGTCTTTTGTTATCGGGTCCAGGAAATATCTGGTATAGGCCACCTGGTCTCCTCTCCTAGGTAACAAAAACTGGATAGCTTCCTCGATGAACTGCTCTTCTCTGGCTTGCTACACTCGTCGACTGTCGCCCGCTGCGTCGGTGTACTTCCCGATGTTATTCCGCTCGTTTGTAATACTCGACATCGGTACCAGTGGTAGGTTGATCAGCGAGTGTGTGCTTATTGCCACGTATATGCAGTTATTTTACTGGCTTATTAATGTCTAGTAGCATGCTGGTCACTAGCTGCACTTGACACCAAAGGAATTACAGGTTACATCTCCCCAGGCTCTCCGACATTCATGGCTGGACGGCGTTTTGTCTTACTGAATGATCATGGTGCAACTGACTGTCTGTATTGGAGTTTCGTTGTGTCCGACAAGTTGGTTATGTATAACATATTAACGCCTGTGCAACAGGCTTCACAATTTCTCATCGAATGATAAGCAAACAAGTAATGCTACTCGACATTTTACTGCACGCAATGCGTGTTACTTATAATTGGTCATCAGATGGGAATAGAGCCACACACCTGCCACCTGCTACCCCACACCCCCGTGGATTTTTGAGAGCTCTAACATTATGCTCCTATGACTAATGTTGTTAGCATGCGTTTCTCTGAATGATATAATTAATGTTGGTTCCTTAGGATGGTACTTACGTTTTTGATGAGGCTATTTTTACTTGTTTGCTTATTTATTATGTTGTGTAGTTTTATTTGTTTTGCTTGCTTCTGGTTGGTGTTCTTTCATTCCTGTTTAATGTTTCCTGTGGCGGGAGCCTAATGTTTTTTGGTTTTGAGATTTTTTCCCTTTTGTTAAGTTTTCCAATGGGCTGAGGATTATGGGGCTTTTTGGTTTCTTTTTGGAGTTTTAGTTGTTACTTTGGTTTTGGGTTGTGTTAGTTTTTGGTGACCCTTTCACTGGCTGGGTTATAACTGGACACCTAGAAATGGAACTTCTGGATGGCGGTCTGCTAATCTGAATATCTTGTGGATCATATGTTTGGATGGTCGCAGAAGGCTACTTTGCTGGCTGGAAGCTCCCTCTCTGACGTCTTCCTCTGCCTGCTGGTTGTTGAAGTCGCTGCTAATTTTTTCGTTAGCTTTTAGTGCTTATTACTAATGACATCTCTCATGGAACACGTCTCTCTACGTCCCTCTAAAGGCCACCAGTAGAATAAAATGGATATGAACGAACGAGTCGCTTTATATACGCGGACCTAAAGAAACTATCCCTCTTTCTTACATAGGTTTACATAATAGTATGAAGTGTTTATAAACGCACTCTATCCAAACACTCTATACCGTATACAAACACACACTGTCACAAGGGAAGCGGTAAAGGGTTTTATACGTTTTAGTTGTCAGCGACATAGACAGCAACACATACATAAAACACAGTATTTTGGTAATTAAGATTAGTATCTCTCTTTTTAGAGATCTGTGAGTTTATGTAAGTATAGTTTTCAACGAGAATGCTAATTTATTTTAAAATGTTTAGATACAATCCAACACGCCATATATACTATCAGCATCCACTTTTTTATTACCATCCAAACACACACCTTACAATCCAACAACCACATTTCGATTATAATATCCTAACAGACGACCCTTGTACCCACGCAAAAATGGTAGGAGTGTTTATGCACATTCCAAACCTTCATAACAACAACTATCACTATCATCTAATGGTAGGAGCGTTTCAAGACACACACACCAAACCCTCACACAAACAGACTGTACAAAAATAGGTACGGATAAGAGTGTTTATAGGCACAATATTATACCCCTGCAAAATATACTATACAATCACAAAGAAGAGATGAGTGATGCGTTTTAAGTTTTAGTTGCAAACATTAACATAAGCATAAACAAAAATACAAAAATTGGTAATGATTCAAGGTTGACAAATTTGTAACGTAAGACTTCAGCTCCAATTATTTAGTACAGTGTAATTTGGCCATAGATGCACAGCGTGTTTCGGAGCTAAAGAAAATATATAACGATAACGTTCACAAAAACTATATACACTCGTGCACTATTTTGACCTTTATCTGCCAGCACAGTGCACAGTCAATGGCATCACTTGAACATTCTTTCACATAATAGAGATAAACATTAATTTAACACATTTATTTTCTAAAAGCAAGAAGTGGCTAAATTTTACTGTCACTAACACAGGTCCTTTTGACTTAGCTACATGAAAAGCCTCTTTATCTACTGTAAGCTAAGTGAATACAATAAAATACTATCAAATGAACACAGTAAAAGTTTCACAACCTATGGTTTGGTTCAAACAATGAGGTGTCCCTTTTTATAAGTTTCTTAAGACAAGGTGGTTACAGTCCATACAAAGATTATTATTATTATTATTATTATTATTATTATTATTATTCAACAGGTAGATCTTTTGAGAAAGAGAGGTGGAATTAACATTATGTTCTAGAGAAAGACAGGAAATTACCATTACGAGCACGCTCGAGGAAAAGAGAGGTACATAGCGGATGGTGAATGACAGAAAAGTGGGATGCCATTTATATTAAATTATTTTGCGACATTATTTCACTTAAACATATTGACTTACACAAGTGTGAAAATGCTAATGTATAGGACGACTGTCGCGTTTCTCTCTCTCTCTCTCTCTCTCTCACACACACACACACATACACACACACGCACACACACATTATGTGACGGTAGAAGGGATGGTACTCATCTGAAGAAAATCTAAATATTAAATGGTCGGAATTTCAAGCTTGGTACTTGCTTGAAATTTGTTAGATACAATAGCATCATAGGATTGTTATAGATTGTAATGAATTATGTAGCAACATTGGTTAAGTAATTCATTAAGAGATTCATAAGCGTTTGCTATCCATAATTTCTGGCTGACTCGCTGTTAAAGGTTAGAGTTTGGTAGTTTTTAGTTCGTTACAATTTGCCTTAAATACTTAAAAAAAGCCTCGTGCAAAGTACTGGTACATCGGTCTTGGATATTGTTGTAGAGCTCTTTCTTTGCTTTTCCAAAACAAATTAGCTGAAGCAATCTTCAATATTTGCAGAGAACTAAATTTATGGAATATTGTCAGTACCTTTGGTGTAAAATGCAAAGAATGTTTGGGTTTTTTTTCATGAGAATACATTGGACTTTTAAAAAGAATGCAATTTATGAAACATAAATTTAATTTTTTTTTTTTTTATTTTTTTTTTTTTTTAACACCCTATTCTCTTTTCTCTTTGCTTTGTATACTTTCTTCTAGTGTTTGCAAAATCTTTATTTTTATCATTTGGATCAATGGTGACTATTTGATGGCCAGAAATGTTTAAATTTTCTGCAATACCGGCATGGTTTATTACTGTATCATTATTTAATACATAAACTTTACGTGGGACTATATAGCCAGGATTATCTTGATTTGCCGTTGAACCCGATAGGTACGTCCTATAGGTACATGCATGAATACATTTCGTATGTAAGTTTTGAATTCAAAATAGCTTCTATAAAATGTACACCCTCAAAGTCTTGTGGAACCATGGGTGTTCGGGGGGGGGGGGAGGGGCAAAGCCAATGTCTATATATATATATATAGAGAGAGAGAGAGAGAGAGAGAGAGAGAGAGAGAGAGAGATGTATCAAAAATAGTGGAAAGTGCTGTCTCTAGATCCTAAGGAGAGTGCTTGATACTATTAACATAAATTTTAAATTGAAGTATATTGGTATTTATCCATAGTAACCTCTATACACATTGATTTCTGTCGTAGGAATCAGGAGTGAATATGTAGGAAGATGAGTATCAATTATTGGGTTGATATGAGTGTGTGTCTGATACACACGAATGACTAGACCAGCGACTTTTGGTCATGTGTGCATAGTCGAGAGGGTAATGAGCTGGGTGCTTTAATCTGAGCACCTGGGTTCCAATCTCCATAGAGAACGAATATAATTATTTTTAACCAGTATATTGTTTCTTCGCATTTAAAGTAGCACTTTCCGCTATGTTATTTTAGTCAATTTTGTAAACATATAGTAATGCGGCTGCTCCATTGCTGATAACAGCTTAAACAATAAACGTGCTGGCTATTCAAAAAGTTTCAATGACTGTTTGACAGGCTTTGGAATTGCTGCGATTGATTGGTCAGTGTTGCGTCTGCAAATCGATAAATTTAATTGGCAGATATGCCTGTTTGAATGTTGTGTAGCTGTTATGGATTTAACACCATTTTAAGCAAATGATAGGCTATATATGGCGGCCAATAGAGTTGGAAGGAGAAAGAGCCTGGAAAACCCCATGAAGAACCACGACCCACTGGAAGCTACTAGCAAGCTTTCTCACATATCCACGTTGGTCGAGCCTGAGATTCAAACTCAAGCGAACAGACGTGAGATATTAGTGATCTGTAACGCCCAGCCACTTAGACCACTATGTAGTAGTAGGCGATTTAAGTGCAATACAAACAAATTAAATCGATAGTAACGTCAATGGGTTCTTCTGGCTTTAATCGCCACAGTGTAAATATTAAACTTTCTTTTATCATGAAGGCTTTGGGTTTGCTCGTTTAACTCCATCACTCACATTAGAGTACATTTATGGTACTACGTTTTGAAAAACATCGACAGTTTAGCTTGCGTGACCCCACAATTTCAATTTGAAATATTAGCAAATAATGCAAGTCGCTTAAATTTTCCAAGATTGAAATCTTCAATATATTGTAATCTCATGTAGATTCGTATCGTTAAGCAGAAAGGTTGAACCTAAAATATCTCAGGGGAACTCTTTAATCAAATGACTAAATGCACAATCTGGATAATATTTCATTATGTGTTATATAAAATCAAATAATATACCCATGCATTATGTCAACAAATATATACTCATATTGCAGAGGTACATGACATACATCACAATAACCAAACCTGAATAGTCTTCCGATAAACACGATAATAAATGCTAGAATAAGTATCCTATCTGTTAAGACAAGTGACTCTGATCATAGATAGAACAGTTATGATTGGAAATGGTAGTAAATTATTCGAGCAATTGGATTGCGAAATATGTTGAAGCTATATTTAGACGGATGGCTCATTCTTATCGTATCCACTAGCTGTGTTAACAATGATAGTCACATACCACACGACTGCAGGATATTTCCACTAATTAATGGGAGTTTTTCTTACACAAAAGCGATTATTAAATATGAAAACCAGCAAAAGAGAGACATATGCATGCATTGTACAGATTTAACACTACGTCAGTCATCATAAGCGGAATATATACGTAACACAGATATTTTAATCTGTAGTCACTATGAAATAATTCATACATTTAAGATGGCTTTCAGTAAGTGTTTTATTTGCTATTCGACTTTAAATAAAGTAGATATATTCTTTAAATGTGTGTAAGTTAAAAATTCATGAGGGATCTTTCATTTTCACTATATCCAGATTGTACTCCTTGCATATTTGCAGGTATATACATTCGATCGGTAATTTGTCTTAATGTGCTCAGTTGAAATTGGATTCAAACGGGTGGCTCATTCATTTTACATTGCGCACATTCTATAAAGTGTTTCCTTGTTTTAAGCTCTAGACTGGATAATGTTTACTACAACCAATTTTGGGTGAACAATATGATACAACATAAACGAATGCTAAAACTGAATGTATCGACAGTAAGATGGTGTGCTAAAAATTAACCATTATTGTCACGATTTGCAACTCCGTTGATGTGGTAACAAGGTAGTTATGTCATTGATAATACTATAATAGGTTTTGTACAAATAATTCATTATCTTTTCATTTCAGAAAGAATTTTCAGTTAATCTTGGTAGTTTGCAGAAGTAGTAGATTTTACAGTGTACAAGGTCAACCTTTTTCGTAATTTAACTAACTAGTAGAAAAATCAAAAGTCAGTTGCGCTAGGGGAGAGTGCAAGCAAGCAAATAGTTTCATCTCGTTTGAAATCATACTGAATATTTAAAAATATAACTGCAACGAACTACACTTTCTGCATTTCGAATAATTGTAAGTCCTCTGCAGTGGTGTCTTCGTTTCGAATCATGTTTGATTGAAAGGGTAATAATTCGTGTCTCAAACCTCAAGTAATCTACATGTACTTCTGTACGGATTACTTGTTGATTGCAAATCAGTAAAGTTGATCCCCTTGAAATCATGTAATCTTTGTGGAAATAATATTGATTCCTTGAAAGCTTGTCCAGCACTCAGAAAGTGCGTGACACATGACAAATAATAGTTTCAATGCGCAGTGTCTTATTTTATTCAAAGCTGAGATGAACGTATATAGCACTTTCTCAATACCTTTTGGTGGTTAAAAAATAAAATAGTCTGTACTTCATCAGAGGCTGCTGTTCATTTATGTTATGTTGAAATATGAAGAAAGATGTTCAACAACGTTTTACAAACTGTGTTGATTAATATATGACATTTACTGATCATAACATCCACATAAGTACCACAAACCGTGATAGTACGAGGGTTTTAAGAGCACCGCACAAGGAAGGAAACCATTACATATTTTATGCCGGTGAAATCCGAAGTAAATTTTACAACGTAAATCTACAACGATGTAACTAGAGAATAACTTCTGTTGAACAAAGTTATTTTTAAAACAACAGAGACTCAGCATAAATGAAGTGCTTGTTTTAAAAAATATGAAACGGCAATTGACATAAATCTGAAATCATTGTTATGTCTGAAAAAAATCGAAGAAACGTTGCGAATTGCTGACAATAAAAGTACCTGTTTTAGACAGGTTCTTTCTGGCCTGTATAAACAAATTCATCAACTATTCTCATTATAGTTTTATACCGTTTTAAATGAGTAGGAAACAACACAGCGGCGATCACAGAGTATAAAGGGTCAGCCTCACCAGAGTTGGACTTTGCACGATAAAACAAAAAACAAAAGTAAAAGTAAAAGAGAGATGGCATAAGCGACGCATTCAAAGAAATTTTTCAAAGCAAGAAAACCTGGGAGGATATAATTTGGTAAAGCAAAAATTGTTTTCCAACAGACAACGGGATCCTGGAATAGCAAACCTTCCACAGCTTTTCAGCTTAGTCTGGCAAAACGAATCCATATGCAAAAGATAATAGAGCCAAAATGCTAGAAATTAAAAGTATTTTTCTCAAAATAAAATCAGGAAAATGGATGAAACTTTGCCAAAGATAATTGATGGTTACAAGAATATTCATCATATACCAATAGACATGACTCCGATTGAAGCAAGCAATAAAGAAAAAAATCGAAAGGTATTCTTCAATATATTCCTTTTTTTCAATTGATATATTTGAAACGTGTACATCTGAAATAGGCAAAACAAGTAGACATGTTTGCAGAGAAAACAATTTTTAAATGGGCTACCATCGAAACTTTTCAACAGAAAGTTTTACAGTCAGGCAAGAAATTCTGACTGATTCAATGGTTTATAATCTTAGAGACTTGAATGGAGAAGATATTCGATACAAACAATAGATATCTCTCTACGACAAACTAGATGTTCCAAACATTTTGAAAACCAATAAAATTGGCGGAAAAAAGCACGGACTGGTAAAATGGGGGAGACCATAATGTATTTTCTATCGGATCAGAACCATCTGAAACTAGTATACCATTACAGTAATAATGGGCAAAATGCACTCCTCTCCATCGTACATGGTTCTCACTTCAGCGTCGGTTGAGGATGAGTCCATAGACATTAGCATTACAAAAGTATCATTAGCTTACTTCCATAAATAATGAGTTTCTATAACTTGATAGATGCAGATAAAACAGTGCATTCGAGACTTGGCGAGTTAAAACATGTATGGCATGAGAAAGTATGTTGATCGCAAAACGAAAAATAAATGGAAAGTACCTTCAAAAGCAACACCAGTAAAAACCAAAATTGTATTCCTAAAGGAATATAATATGGTCTCACCAATGTAAACAATTTCCTTGTAGTGTAATAAATGAAATTATGGAAGAAAAGAAAATAATAACCTCGCCAATGGGACTTTAAGTTACACAACGGTAATGAAAATCACACAAATAACTGACTTAATCTTGAAGATATTTTAACATTTCTTGATTGCTATTATACAAATAAGGTACGATAGGTATATCATCTAAGCATTGAATTTTTAATAGATGAAATGTTCATCATGTTCATACTTAACACGTGAAAGACAAAAACTCTCTTCCACAGGATGATGACAAAATTAAATACAATCAGTTCATATTGGAGCGATTTTAACACCCCATGGACTTAAAGTCGAATGCACGTTTAACAGTATGTAGATAAACAGGTTTTAATGATGCGCTTGTTAAGAACGTTTCTTTGACATCTTTAAGAAACTGAAATGTAGCTGCTGCATAAAATGCTACAGATCAGCATTGTAGGCACATTTGCTGATGTACGTGTGCATAAGCAAGCTTACACATTAACTGTTTAGACGGGAAACGACTTGCCAGAGAGTGGGAGATATATGTTTCCTCACTTTGTAAAAATATTACGGATGCAAGAAAGACAAAACGATTGAGTAAATGCAAAAGAGATATACCAAGATCAGAGATGTAACGATTGTATACAATGAAATAGAATAAAATGATATTTGCAGGGGAAGACATGATCTTATTTTAACAGGAAATAAAAAATACATATGAATGTGAATAGACAACAGCAAATAGAATTTCGTTTTATCTGCACAAGAATGCATCATATTTGATGTCTGCCTATCTTGTGCTGAAAAATGGCGTTAAACCCCAAAACAACAACAACAACAACAATCATATTTGAAGTATGTGGAAACACGGCTCAACATTAAGTTCTTTGGCTCTGCCAAAGGGGTAAATATATTTAGCCTGTAATTCAATTTAACACAAAATGTAGTTAATTCACCTCATTCAAGTGAACATAGTAAATGTATTTAGCGATATAAAGATACAACTATACAGATATGTATCTTTTCACGTAAAAGTCATCAAACATTTTTAAAACTACACCATATATTCTCCAATAATGAGGCTTTGCTCAGGCTGGAGCATACGTCAAAAAAAAACCCCAAACAAACAACTATTCTGTCAATAATGTGCCAGATGATTTGTATGGAGCATCTACCCAATGTTGCGTTGGCTGTTCATAAACGGAAATATAACAATTAAAGCGGGTACGGTTGATTAATCGAGAACATCTTCAACAGAGAAACTTATTTCTATGAAAGACAAAAATCAGCCTATTTGCTGGACTAATGTGTTTCTGCAAGATAGTAAGTCTCAGTGATGAAGCTATTGGAGGGTTAAACTAAGGTACTAGGGATTATATAGCATGCATCTAACATGTACAAATTGTAAACATAACATCGCTTGCTCAACTTAAACTGTTCCTGACTATGCTAAAATAGTAAGGGAACTATTTAGTTTAGGAGGGCAAGTTTACGACACGGAATAATACACTGGGAAAAATTCTAGAACTATATATCATAATCATGCGTGAATCTTTTTATGTTTTAGAATCTGAGTGACATGTTTGTGAAAACGATTATTATCGCTGGATTAAACATCAGTTTAGAGAAATCCTACGAGTCGTTTAACTAGCTTTAATTTTTGCTGTCAGTCCTGATACATCAATCGTCGGAGGTACTGCACAGGCTGATAAGCAATCTGCAGCATCACTAAACTTGCTTGCGGATCACAAAGAAGACAATGTGAGCTGCGACATCACTAAACTTGCTTGAGGATCACAGAGAAGACAAAGTAAGAAAACATTATGTAGAAAAGAAAGACGATTTTGGTTTTTGTTCTGGCATGCGTTGACTCTGACATAATGTCGCATGGCAATTTAGAAATGTAACATGTTAATACGAACATCACAAAAACTTGCATTTATTTTGATAGTAATGGTTGCCGGAGTTGCTTTAGCTAACTTTTCTAAACACGTTCGCGAGTTTCTTTCGAAAGACCGCACATTCCGTGATGAGCTTTGCAAATTTTCTATCCAACTTTATGCCGTATCAAAACCGTCCAACAGCAATGGAAAAAAAGAAACCAAAGAATACCCAAAAGCACTATGGCGTTCTCGGCTTGAAAGGAGCCAGTCTTGCTAGCTCTCTTAAATAACCAATTCATCAGATCTAAATAATACCAATTGCTGCTATCACCACCACCACCACCACTACTACTACTACTACTACTACTACTACTACTACTACTACTACTAATAATAATAATAATAATATACCGCCGCTCCGGTGCCCTAGTGGTTAGAGCGTCCGCCTCGGATGCGGAAGTCGCGGGTTCCAACCCTGCCGAGTCATACAAAAGACTTATAGAAATGGTACGAACAGCGGCCTCGCTTGGTGCTCAGCATTAAGAGGTTAGTGTTAGGACTAGTCGGCCTTGTGTCATGATTATGTGACTGGGTGGGACATCATGCTACATGTCTGGGGCATGCTGTCCCAGCGCTAAACATCACTATAAACTGCCACGCTGCAGACATCGTAGCGATATGACTGGAAAAATGTTAAAGCTACGTTAAAAATCTAAATCGCTCACACACTAATAATGATAATGATAATAATATTAATATTAATATTAATATTAACATAATCCGGGTGATGTTATTAGCGAACAGTTAGTTTACACTGTGGCTCTGCAATTGACACAATTATGCATGTAATTAACAATACAAGGATAACATTCGGCTGCATAATATAATATCTATGAGTTAATACGACAATGTTTCACAGGCTTTATTATTGCTTCTAGGTCTGAAAGTTAAGCGATCATAAACTCAAGATCTCTCATTTAAATATTTACAGGGAAATAATTTCCTATAATAGTACACTTTAGATGTTTGTTTGATATTATTTTGCAAACTGTTCCATAAAAACTATATCGAGCATTTAATATGTGTGGGTATTCCATGTGCTAATATTCCTAACAAACTTATAAATAGTAAGATGCATTGGTGCTAAATTATTTAAGATCTCGAAAGTAAGAACAGCTTTTCTACAAAATAATGTAATTCTTATTTGGCATCCATCTAAGGGTGTTGCACAAATGTGACGTAGATGTTAAAATATCTTTGACATTTAATATCTCTCAGATGCTCTTTTTTTCTACGTTGTCTATCTGCATGTGAGAAGAATTACTGGATTCTACCTATACAAATGTTAGAAAAGCAACTATAATGTACACTTTTAGGATCAATTGATCTTACATAAAACTTTTAACCCTTCATATATTTTCTTTTTTCTTAGACGCTTTTACTAAGAGTGCTTCAAAGTAGTTGGAACAGAATAAAATAGCATCGATAAGGATACTTAGAATTGTGACACGTTTACATTTTCTATTTTGTTTTTTTACATTTTTTGTTTATACGTACAATTCTCTTCATTTTCGCTGTTTGTTGTGCGGACCGTATTAACGTTAACTTGGGGGTGGGGAGAGCAGGTGTATTTCTAACAAAATTGTCCCTTCTCTTAGGAGTTTATTCTGTTCGTGCAAGCAGGGGTGTAATTATCCGCCTAAAACTGCTCATCGAAATGCAATCCTAAACTTATATATAGTGGTACGATATATGCAAGTGCAACACTTGCAAAAAGTTGGTCAAGTGCCTGAAATCAAACCATGTTTACCGTGTCTATAAGCTTGCGTCAGCAAAATTAAGTAGTTTTAAATATATTTTTGTTGCCTGTAAATGAATCTGCCATAATGCCAGTTTTGTTCGCCATGAAGTAGCCACTTCTTTATCAACACAAGCAGCTCTCGTTAACTTATTAATGGTTACAATGCCTTTCCAATATCCACTAGGGCTGTAATACACAGAATGCAGGTTTCTCATCTCATAGAGATTTCCGATCAAGTCGTTAGCGAATCGACAGCGCTCCTCATTAATGATAAACAAACGAAACTATCTTATATCAACTGTATCTGAGACTATTGCAGGATTGATAATGTTCTAGGCCGAAGCAGATCGGTTGGAGCATTCAAAACATCCTATCGGAAACTGGGTTTCAATTTATTTGGGGTGATCAAAACATTCCGAACAACAAATACTGGCTAAATAAAATATTTAAGGAAAGACTTCATGATCAGTTTATACAATCATCCATGACCATCTCGACAAAAACTGATATATATTGAATTTTTGCAAACGGAATTAAAGTTAGAATAGTATTTGTTCAAAAATATAAAAAATTAAGTCAAATATAATAAAATTTCGAACATGTAATCACAGTTTACCTTTAGAGAAAGGGAAGATAGAAAAATATGTCACGATATGAAAGATATTGTACGCCTTGCATGCAAAACTCTGTGTGTGTGTGTGTGTGTGTGTGTGTGTGTGTGTGATGAATTTCATTATCTCCTTGAATGTAGCTATATAAGAGAACAAAGAAAGTAACTACTACCTAAACACTTCTTTGCGAGACCAAATGTACCAAAGTTTAAAGAAATATTGTGTTCTGAGAAATTTGGCGTTTTAAGAAATCTGTCTAAAATTATTGCTATTTTTTTTTTATATCAAAATTACTTTTGTTTCAAATCATCATCTCGATGTTTGATTTTTGTGTTCTTTCCTTTTTAAGAAAGAGAAAAGTACCATAGGTTCATCATTGTAAAGTAATGAGTTTGCTAGAGATTCCATATTTAGTCATTTATAACCTGTCTTCCCAAATACACCAACAGCTATGTAGTTAAGATTCAACATGATCTTAGTCCATCGAAGTAGGGACTATAATAATGTAATAATGATGCCAATATGAGCTAAATCGCATTTACTGTGAAAAAAAGAAAATATATTGTCCATGACTGATGTATGCTCGTGCAAAATGAGATACTAATATTTTCCTCATATGTTGCTTATTGTAACCTGGGCGTAATAAAGAATTTGTTATTGTCACTGCATTTAACAAGTGCAACGTTTCCTTTCATGGCACCACTGACAATCTATTTCACCGGGGCTCTTTGAACACACTTAAGCCATCAATAAGCTTTATGTCAGCGATATGCATATCTTGGAGTGATTTTGAAGAATTATAAGCAAGGTCATGATATTAACAAGGACGATTAATTTGGTTTATGGAATATTCGCCGGGCTATGGTTGGTCATTCCTGTTTACTCGTATACCTAGTCGTGTTCCAGGTGCACGTTAGTTATATCCGGGAATATGCTTTATTCCAGGATATTTTGTACCTGGTAGTCTTGGTAGTTTACACAAGGCGGCAGAGATGTCACCGCCGGTTCGCATGCGAGTATTTTTTTCCCACAAACTTGAATTTAGTTGTCCCACAGCGTGCACATTTTCCCGTGATGGCAGATAATTCACAGTAACAACTAAAATTTCATTGATTGCTTAGTCCGCGTTCGACATTGAACACAATATGAAATCATGCTACTTGTACGAATACAAGTAATAACTAGCGTTCAATAACAAGATGTCCTACAAAGATGGCTCACTTGAAGTAATCGATTTTTCAACACTTAAAATCCTACCCGTGCAGAAACATCATCATTTATTCTCAAAATATATCATTACAATCATCATAGCTGCGTCGGGATCGAGGGAAACCCGGTTATAAATAAATCTTCTCATGCTATGGCTCACCTTTAATAAATTATACCTGACCGCGCCAACCTGGTCCGATCAGTGGTGCCATGGTGTGTTTAACGATTTCACCAACGTAGGCAATGAAACTATCAAAACTATCATCTATGACATACACGAGTCTGTGCATAATTTTGTTGTTTACGACGCGATGTTAAATAAACAGATAATCCGCGACAACTGTAATATGTTAATGATATTCAGCGGAACTGGCGCACATTGGTTGGGAAATATTTACCATGCATGGTGCGCCTGTGACATGGATTGGAATAGATTCAAACCTTTCTATCTTACGTGAAATCGGGATCCTTTGGATCCACGGACGGATTTGTCACCATTGACGTGTCTGATCCACATCGCCGTTATCGTATCGAATTAGAACATTTTGAACGCATACATACGGTATAAACATGATACGAAGAAAACAATGTTATCACTCCAACCAAAAGCCAAGGATAGCAGTGACTGTGGGCACTACGCGAGTACATTCCGGCACACCGAACAGTTAAAGATATGTTTTCCGCTCATCAATTGGCACGTGAAGATCTCACATCATGGTTTGAATGAACATTTGTCCCGCTGACCACACCCACGAAAGAAATTGCGGTTGCAACAACCGTGATAGAACAAATCAGAGAAATGATTGACAATGCAGATGGGGACTACCTGAAAAGTTCAAGAAGTCATAGACTCTGCAACACGTGAGGAAACTGCTCAAGAAAGGATCATGAGGTGAGATCCAGAGAGCTGGCTTACAAAGGTTTTATGAGAGATGACGGTGTTTGGAAATGTAGACAAGATAAAAACGATTAAACGGTAAACAAACGCCGTTGTCACAAGTTCCCACAAAATCCGCGATGAATAATATTACTGCAAAGCTGCTAGCGGACAGCGGACTAATGAGACGAACACGGAAGATAAAAAAAAAACAAACTATTGATTATTATCTGACCCCGCATTTAACGTCGATGCTTCGTTTATGAAAAATAAATCCGTTCAAGATTATCAATTTTATTCTTAAGACGCACAAGTCTCCAATGACTGCGGCTACAAGATGCCCAACGAGACTTCAATCGAAGTTGATGGAACCCTCTTAAAACCTGATGGTAACGCTTATGCCGCTGGGGAAGAAGGTGATTTTGTCAAGAAAGGAACAATGGCTCTTTTCAACGGTACACGAATATCAAAGAATATCACAAATAATGCTGATCTTGCGCAATATCGTAAGTGTATGAAAATTGGGAGTATGATGCCAATGTTGATTCTGTTTCCCGCTCTATTGCCGCTTGACTACGTAACCAGACCAGCTGCTGACTATGGGGTTATTATGACGTCAATCCAAATTTCACCTAGGGATTTGCAACGAGCTCAACGTCAGAGGTGAATTTTCATGCGCGATTCAGGTTATGTAGCAGAGTCAGGCGAGTAAATATTGGCACTGAAACATAGTTGTGTTAACACGATGCAGCAACAACAAAGAAGCAATTTTTGGCATTCTGCGTGTATCGGTGCAAATGTTTGTGCAATTGAAGAAGCAACGCATACGTTGGACGGAGATGTTCCTTTGACAAGGATGTCACTGTGTATGCCTACGATCGCTGTATCGGTTAACGAAGAAGTAAAATTCATGTCGTTTAAGTCATCGGGAAGTAATTCGACGTCGTTGTGACTGACAATGACATCTGATTCCGTTCAAAGTCAAGTGACTGGCCAATTGAAATGGCAAATTAGCACACAAGGGATTTCAGCTCACTTACAGGTTTTCATGGCATTTCATGATACTCGGCGCTTGAAAAGCCAAAAGAGGAATCCTATGGCGTTTGATAGATTAAGAGCTTCTGAGGCGTTACTGAGACTAAACGATCATCAAGAACCATCCAAAGATATTCTATTAAATTTTGATAATCAATTCGCACGAGGATATCATAAATTACCGTCGTAAATGATACGAGAAGAGAATGTTAACAGTGGATTGCACTCCATCTATGACTTCGCGCTGCAACATCTGCATTTCTTAGACAGTTCGAAGTCGACATGCATTTCAAACCACGAATGCATCGTACCTTGGATGCAGTCATAGACGTGTCAAATTTCTTCACCAATAATGATTTATCCGAGTTAATAAATTTCTCAGTAGTTAATCCAAATGAAACTGTTGTATTACGAAGCAGGTTTGGAAAGCTGAGAACCAGTAACATTAAATGGAACAATATCATCACAAGGATACTAAGTTCAACCTAAGTAAATTTTCCAGAGATCAATCGAGTTTGTAAGCTCAAAGATTCTGATGCATCTCGGAAAACTATCAACGATGAAAAAAAAAAAAAAGACGACACAATGACGGATGATCTAAATATGAGTTACAGTTGGATTCCAAATATTGACGATAACCAACAATATATGTATTCATATGAGACAGCCGCTGTGAATGGTTTCTTACCACGATCTGGAACTTATATTTTTCTTTCAAGCAGTGATACCTCATGGAGATCAATCAATATGGGTAAAATAGGTAACGATAAACATTATTTTATATATTGCAGACCCACTGGCAACTAAATTAAACATTTTTCTTTTTTCAGAATTATCAGTTATCCGAGAAATATATTATCCAGATAACGGGGTATTTATTTATACGCAGTTGTATGTGGATGTGATTGCAATTTATATTTGATGATATGAGTGTGTTATATCACAATGAATGACGATAAAATCTTGATTCAGTATCTGAAGATGACATTGACGATAAAATCATAGATCAGCTGGGAAGACAAGTCGACTTGGACAAAGACTGTACCGCTCGTGGAGGAATGATGGTATTACAATAAAGTGTATGTGCTTTTATTGTAAATATATTCAACAGAACAAATGTATCGGTATAAATATTAAAACATATTTATTAATATTGATCTTCTGAATTTCTTCTGCATGGATACTACTATAGTGCAACTCAAATTCGTCATGTTCGCGCAGTCACTTTTTGCAGCTATAGGTGTCATTTTGGAGAATCTGATTACACATACCTCTAAATGGCTTTTATTCACTTTATTTCGCTCCTTGTCCATCAAAATTCCACCGAAAATTGTTAAATAAATTCCTCTAGAAATTCCTAACGGCAAATTCAGTGATAACGTACATCGACATTTTTAGACGCAATCGCTAAACAGGGTGATCCAGTTAAATCCGGTTTCTGTCGCGCGCTATGATGTAACCGGGAACGCGCCTGCTGCTGGGAAGAAGTTGTACTACAAATATAAACAGAAACGCGACAAAGTCATCATTCACAAAAACCGCTTGGGAAAACACCGGCAGAATAAATACGGTATGCCGTGTCTTATATTTCAATTCGGACATAATACTTATTTTTTCCCATTCAGATATCTTCCTTCATACACATTAAGACAGCAGTAAGAGGCTGTCACGACAGGTTTATTTTAGTTTAATTTTACATTATAATGTTAAAGAAATGTTATATGTACAAGCCAAAAATAAAACGTACTTACAAAAATTGCATGTTACTCCACTATCCCATTCATAGCTGAACATACATAAAGGAGATGAACGAAAACGCGCCTGACTTCTTGTTTACGCGCCTTTGCCTTGACTCCCCCTAGCACTAGTAATAGTTCAATCCAACATCAATTTTCTTGACCTAGTCTGATGCCGAACTGCCATTGTAAAAGTCCATAGCGATCTCAAATTTTTGTCTAGATGTTTTGATATAACAATTATTGTGCAGATAAGTCAAAAATCACGATTGAATAAACTTTGTTAGAACTATATTAAGACTAAATGTTAAAAAACAAAGTTTTACATTTATACAAGTAAATGCGTTTACATGTCCCGTGCGACTTTTACTGTACAACCTTTTTCGGTTTATGAATCCTTTTCTTTGATCAAAGAGTGCATTGCAAAAACACATATTGCGGTCTTTCAATTTAAAACTATCAGCAGTACTTATGTTTCAGAGTAAATGCATTTACTTCGAGAAATGCAACAATATTGCTTTGTTCCGGTTTTTATTTTTTTTTTTATATATATATATATTTTTTTTTTTCCGGTATATTTTTATTTAATTCGGTTTGTTCCGGTAAATGTAGATACCGGATAATTGCTTTATTTACCATGTTAGAAAAGACATTCAAATGTGTTAGCGTATTGAGTTTGTTTAAGCCTGACGGAGAGTGTCTTAAGAAGCATGTATACAGTACCTATGCTCGTAAAATATTTGGTTTTTCCAGACCTTTGAAGTAGCACTTGAAAATATTCAGTATAGTGGAGAAAAAAATATTCAATAACAATCAGGCATAATGTTTAGTCAAAATAACCGCATGAAGAACGAGTTTAAAAAAATGGGGGAAAAAATATGCGAATGTGGAGTGTGCGGTAAATTATTTAGTGAGAACGAAACGCTTAAGGAACACTTAAGAAAACATAGTGGAGAAAAACCAAACCATCGTAAAATATGCAGCAAAATGGGTAGTCAGGTTGAAAGTTTGAAGAAGCACCCCAGAATAGAAAACGAAGGAACACAATACAAATGTGACATTTGTAGTCAAACGTTTAGTCTAAAGCACAACTTGAAAAGGCACTTGAGAATACACAGTGGTGAAAAACCATACAAGTGTGAAGTTTGTGGCAAATTATTCAGTCAGAATGGACATCTAATAAAGCACTTCAGAGTACACACTGGAGAAAAACCATACAAATGTGATCTGTGTGGGAACTTGTTTAGTCAGGAGGAGATCCTAACAAAGCACCTACGAATACACACTGGGGAACAACCATATGAATGTGACGCCTGTGGTAAAATGTTCCGTCAAAAAAATAGCCTGAAGAATCACATGAGAATACACAGTGGAGAAAAACCATACCGGTGTGGAGTTTGTGGCAAAATATTCAGTCGAGTTGAACATCTGAAAAATCATTGGAAAATGCATAGCGGAGAAAAACCATACAAATGTGATATATGTGCCAAAATGTTTACTCGAAACGAGAACTTGAAAAAACACTTTAAAAGACACATTAGAGAAAAGGCATGTGGGGGGAATTTTTCATAATGGTGACTGCCTTTAAAAGCACTTTAGCACAGTGTAGAAACCCAATGCCCTCCTTAATCCTTTGTTTAAAAAGTCTTGATTCCTTTATAGAGTTATTATAATTCTACGTTAATGATGACTTGTAGGTGATGTACATATATCTAGGCATCAGATATGGAATTTTGCAACAGCAGAAGTATTGATGTCATAAAAGATATTACAAGTACAATTACAGCAATAATTTGAATAAAATAGAATTAATTGGCTAGCTTGGTGAGGTGTCACTTTTACAGCTTGAAAATACATTGAGGAAATCTCCCAATAGCAACATTTTGGTAAAGGCAGTTGATGGCAGAGGTAATAAGCATGCAGCTGATAATCATTAATACTTCGTACAAAACCTGCAAGATGGTAGTATTATACCCATGTTGGTCTCAGTTACTAGTTCCACTTCCTTGTATATTTCTTAGTTTTATCATTGAGATATTTTCATATTACATTAACTGTGTCATTTAGTCATCAATTACATGGATCATTTCAGTGTAACAGTCTTTCTTTCAGTCGTACAGTTACTTTGCCATTACTTTCAATGCCACATACATCAGTTATATAGTAACACAAGTCCACAGGCTGAGTTTATTAGTATTTTTCATCACTGTGATTACATCTCTGTTTACGATCTTTTCTGCTTATCTTCTTCTTCTTACGCATTATTTCTCAAGCTAGCTAGCTAATAATCTATTTTTATAATAGTATCATATTATTTTGTGAATAAAGCCATCATAATGTCCATTGATAATTTCGATCCCTACGGTGGCCCAGTAGTTAGAGCATCCGTCTCAGATGTGGGAGGTCGCAGGTTCAAACCACAGCCGAGTCATACCAAAGACATAAAAATGGTAATAACAGCTGCCTCGTTAGGCACTCAGCACTAGGAGGTTAGTGTTAGGACTGGTGGGCTTGGTGTCGGGATAATGTGACTGGGTGGGACATCATGCTACATGTCTGTGACATGATGCCCCAGTACTAGACATCACTGTAAAGTGCCACACTGTAGACATCATAGTGATATGACTGAAAAATTGTTAAAACTATGTTAAAAATCCAAATCACACACACATTTATAATTTCTATATATTTTATTTCTGTGTATCTGTTTAGATCAGCAATGGGTTAGTTATTAGTGTTTTGGAAATGGGACCATAATTGTTCGGGTTTAGATCCTACCATTGGATAAACCCAGGTTGACTGAGGTGATGTGTCACTGGGTAAAGCATTTCACATGGCCTGGCATGATAGAACATTATTATGTTGCTGTGCAATAAAAAAGCAAGCAGGACTATTCAACACCCAGTCATTTACCTTATTCTGTTAATATGTCTTCTTTAATTTAATTATCTTATTTAGTTGTGGTGGTGCAATTTGAACATTTTTCAAAGCAATGAAATCTTTGATATTGGTAGCAGGAGAAAAATAAAGTACATTATATGAGAATTTGCAGGGAAATAAATGTCCCAAAAATGTTTTGAATGGTCTTTTGATGCAGAAATTTAAAAAAAGAGACTTCAATTCCAAAGGAAAAATAGGCCAAGTCCTCAAACATGACCTGACAAAGGTAACAGATCCAAGTTTGCATTACTTACAGAGGGTGATAAGACTCATTTTATATAATATGTGACATTATTTAAGAAACCGTTTTCTGGTATGTGTAATAAATCAGCTTGTTTCATGGTTTAAGAAGCAGATTTTGTTATATCAGAAATTCTCTTGTATATTTTTTGACATTTAAAATTAATTTTTTTATTTACAGCAAACATAACTAAGGTTTTGCTTTTATTTGTCATGACATGTCAAAGTGGATTCAGTATAAAATATCTGTTAATGACCTCAAGCGCTGTTTAAATGTGGATTCTACATTAACAGTATGTTAGTAAATTTATTGTAGGCCAATCAAATGACACATTAAACTGGTTGATGTTGTGTTGCGAGACATGCAAGTAATGATGATAATCCATTTGTCAGCGCATGAATCTGCTGTGATCTGATATTGAATACATAATGAAGAGGAAACGCAACATGTACATTATCCACAGTTTACATTGAATGCATAATGAAGGGGAAAACAATATACTGGTATACATTATCCACAGTTTACACTGAATACATAATGAAGAGGAAAAGTAATATGTACATTATTCACAGTTTACATTGAATGTATTATGAAGGCAAAAAACAATATATACATTATCCACAGTTTACACTAAATACATAATGAAGAGGAAAATCAATATATACTTTATCGACAGTCAGCACAATTACAGCAGGTGCTTGAAATGTTAATATTTTTAGTCACATGTGGATACCCTCTCCAGAATCTGAGCAAATTTCAGATTGCTAATTTATCAACAGTTATTTTAAAATTACTTAACATTGCCATCTGCACATGAGATAATTAAGCATGCAGGCTGGGAATTAAAACTACCATCACCGTGGCCATCTTCAAAGTCTTATCACTTCTCCTGAATGAATGAATGGTCACATGATCATTATGTATTCACTGAAAGACTTCTTATGATGTCTAGTTGGTTGTATATAAAAAGTGCTGATCTGATGTCCAATATGGCCATCACAATGACCATTTTTAGAAAAAAATCTTGTTATTGCTGCTTCTCCTAGAAGGCTGGTTAGATCAATATTTTACATGTATCAACAGACTTCTTATGAAATAGTGTCACTATCATATCCATTATGGTCACCTAGGCAGTCATTGTGAAAATCATGCTGACATTACTACGGCAAAATGGAATATTCAAATACCACTAGAAGACTTCTTATGATGTCTTGTTGGTCCTGTTATTATATTTGATTTGTATTATTTGTTGGATTTTCTTAATGATTATATGATTATATGTTATTTATGTCTGTATTTTGTACTTGACTTGTCCATGATCAAGGTCATGTAACATTTATTTTGTAAACAACATTATACATAGTCAAAATTTCTCTATGACTGTGGATGAATAGTCAGATCATTATTAATGGTAAAGATGTTTTCTTGAATCTGAGTCTAAGACATTGTTGACTAAACTTGTTGACAGTTTTGAATATTTTATAGACAAGACTGACCTACATCCTGGCTCTATTATTGTGTCTTAGCTATTATAAAATCTTGTTTACTTGAAAAATTACTCATTCTAGCCATAATATCTTAAGTAAAATCAGTCTTATTGTTGTGTTCAGCTTTTAATTTGGGTAGATTTATTTATTCAGATTATTATTCATTGGAATTAAAAGTACTCAATAACATTTTTGGACTAAAACATTAATTTGGAATTATAGTGAATTCAGACAAGACATTTTGGATTATATTATTGTGATACATCAAACAGACCTGCCAATCCTCACGATTGTGGCATGAATTTCACTACTCTCGATAGCAATTCATGGATTCCCGAATTCTCATGCCTCTTAAATCGTGAATAAAATAAAATTTATGCCATTAAGTGCTAGTCAAAATAGCAGCAGTGGTCACTGATACCCATAACGGTCCTGTATTGCTAGTCGCAATGTTAGTGGAACTATATCCAGTTGTTACAGTTTGCCCTGTAGCAAGCATTGTAAAGTATATAATCTATATTTAGAACATAAGTTTTACAAATACTCATGAAGAAAACTGGGGCCCAACTGATTTTTTTTTTAAACAAACACCAAATGAAGCCAGCTTTTTTCGAGTCTTGGAATTTTTAAGATATTAAAAGATTAGCATGTATCATAATTTGCTTGAGTTTATATTTTTCCATGCCTTCACCGCCAATCGTTAATCGTTCGACATTTCATCTTATGGATTAATACCATTTCGTAATTAAGCTACACAACAGTTAAAATGTTTTCATCTCGATGGTAAAAGGTATAAATTCCATAAAAAGTGAAATATAGATTGGAGTACACCAAAAAATGGCCTTGCATTCAGCCATCAAACAGAGATGTACATAGTGCTTTTCGTACTGTAGTATGCTGTGAATTTTGTAATTGGGAATGTGCACGGAAGCTCATCACTGCTTTCAATTTACCTGTCATACATGTGCTATTTAATAATATTATTTTTTATATAGTACATGTGTGACAGATAAATTGTAAGCAACAATACGAGCCCCTGGGGGCATATGGCAGAATGATGTGAAAAAGCACTTAGATATTGGAAAAATGAAGAGCACCCAGCAGATATCAGCTCTGGAATACTTGAAGCCATCTACTCAAGTCCTGCAAGCTGCCAGTTCTGAAGCATTCTTTGTGAGTTTTCTTGTTGAACATAACCTGTCTTTCTCAGTTGGAGATAGCAACAGTGACATGCAAGAAGCCTGAACTGTTTTGAAAACAAATTTACTCTAGTCCAATTGAGGAATGTCATGTCTGTCACAGCATCATATCATGACAAATAGCGTGAAGTTTGTGTATATCAGTAAATTTGGCTGCAAATAAATTTGTACTTGTAATCAGTGTAAATAATGTTTTATTTTTTATTTTGGAATTTTCATATAATGCATTGCTGACCATCAAAGTGGATGGAGCTCGTGTCATGGCATATTTTTTCACTAATTGTGTTGAAAATTCACTTATTTTTATCCCTCTTTTCACGAATTGAGAGTCTGTAGGGTTGGCAGCTCTGCCTCTAAAGACTTTGCACATCACCACATTCCAGACCATTGGCAATATCAGAATTTTGTTTGGAACTTTACTGGAATTCATTTGGGACTTCGTACATTTGGACTTGTGATAGAACTTTTAGGACTGTTTGGGATTTAATTTGCAATACTATAAGTTATTTTTGAATTTTCAATTTTTGTTCTAGAGACAAAAATTATTTTTTTAATTTTACAAAACTTGTTGGTTTTCACTCTTTTTTGTTACTTAGTTTAAGACCATAGAGTCATAACAGTCCTAAATGAAAATTGCTCATTGTTACATCTGGTATGTGCACCACAGAGAGCTAATTTGAAAATCTTGTTGCTGCAAAAAAATATCAGAGCTGGTTTCAGTACTCAGCAGTGAAATGGAAGAAATGGTCTTACCATGAATCCTTGGAAAAACATTTTTGGACAATATAGTTTCAGTCCCTTGGAGGGATGCTTATCCACAATGTTCACATATGTAAAATGGTTATTCAGCAATATAAAATGTTACATGTAGATTTAGGTATGGCTCATCACTTTTTTGTGGTTTTGGAAACAAAATACTTAACAGTTGACTGACAAAAGGTTAAAATAAAGGAATCAAGACTTTTTAAAGACAGAAAGGAAGGCATTGGGTTTCAAAGAACTCTTAAAGCATGTCCGTACGCTGAAGTTGAAACATCTATGATAACACATTTGTAATTTGGTTGACAGTTTTAATTCTGTGATAAAGTTAGCCTAAAACACAGATCAAATTATTCAATTTTGTCTACATCATTTTTAAAGATATTATAAATGATCATTGAATTCAAGCATCATTGTCTCATTTACCAGTAAATATAGCTAAAAATGGCATGCATTTTGTACAAAGGTCTACTTTAACACAGTTAAATCAAATTTCCTTATCCTTAATAGTTACCGTACTAATTTCCTAAGCCATATGTAATTCAAGTTCCATTACTAAATCAATAGAACAATATATGAAAATTCTTTCAGCTTAACATCACACTTGATAACTGTACACATCATGGGCATTCTTGTGATGTTTCTGTTTCTGCTGCTTCATCTGATATATTTTGAATAGATCTCTTGCAAATCTCACGATGTGGATACCTTTTTTATTTTTTGTGTTTTTTATTTTATTACGCTTATGTAGTATTTTGTATGTGATATAACCATAAAAATGACGCCGTATGAACAAAGCAATTTAGCATTACAACTGCCATTTTGAAATTTGGCAAGATGGGCAGAGAGTGAATTTAACATTAGTACATAAGTTTAAGATTAGTTTGTCACTATGTCTACAAGGCATAATTTAGTGTTAAAAGTGTCTATATTTTGGGGGCTTCTTAAGGGGTACAAAATGATACTATGGGCAGAAGGGAATATGTAATGTTAAAAAATGTCTATTGGATTAACATGCACCTATTGAGCAACACATATACCTACTTACCAACACATCGTCTTACCAATCCGCACCTATGCTTACTAACCAGTACAGTATTAGTGACCAGCACACATCTGCAGACTAGCACATGCACTTACTGGTCATTGCCCTTGCCTCCTGACCAATACACTCTCTAACCAGCACCCACATATACTGAAAAACAAGCTTACTGACCAGCACCCACATTTACCAATTGACACCAGACATACCAGTACATCCATTCTTACTGATCAGCACTTCCAGCTACTTCCCAACACTCATTCTCACTGACAAAATCCAAGTCCAGTGACCGACAGTGGTCTACTGATCCAGAGCCACATGAAGAACCCAACACGTACATACAAACACATGTTTAAGGACAGGATGTAAATTAATGAAGATTAACACTAATTTTAGACAGAACTCGTTCTTTTGCAAGCCAGATGAAGACAAGCCTCTTGGATAGAATGCTGCCTAGTGGCTCTATGCATTTATTGTGTATTTCAAAGTGAGATACTGAAATATCAGGGGGAGAGAAAGTATATTGCCACACTGGCGATGCTAGTTTTTGTCGCCAGTGTTGATATCATTTTTGGAACGTTTTTTTTTTTTTTTTATCCATTTAAGAATCTGCCATTGTGTATGTTATTCAAACCTGTATTTCTGTATTAGGCTTATTGCACTTCTTTTGCTTCTCCTTCTCATCTTCTGTTTTCTCCCTCCCCCCCTCTCTCTCTCTCTCTCTCTCTCTCTCTCTCTCTCTCTCTCTCTCTCTCTCCTTGCACTAGAGGATGTACAGATCTTAAAATTTGTCAGCTCTAGGCCTGCTAGTGTACATTTATCTAATTAATGAGGTGCCATAAAGAAATACCTATAAATAAAGATACACCTACAAACAAAACAAGGAATAGCGGAGTAATGTGATAGTCGCTATTACGCAATAGTACAATCCAACACGCGTTCTTAACAAACAAAATCGACGATAGACTGGGGTAAATTAGGGTTACTCACGCGTACTCGTGGAAAACAAATCGCGCTTTTGACAAAGGATGTTGACCGAAGTGAAGGACAGAATTATTTCGTGTCACAGGACATAGGAGTGAACGTTTTCCACCTGTCTATAAATTGGAAAATATGAACCGAGAAGCATTAAAAGGAACCTTTATTTGCACGAGTTATAAAGAGTGACTAAGAAAGACGACAACATATACGATATTCAAAGTATTATAAATTTTAAAAAAAAAAAAAATTAACAAAAAGTGGAAGAAGGAAGGTAACAGTGCGTAATGAATTGGTCTTTAAGTACTGTTACTGTCCTTTTTCCACTTTATCTCTCCAAGAGTCTCAGAAAAAAACTAAAAACGATTGTGGGTTTAGTGTGGAGAACGTGTGTCAAATATATAAAATGGCTTTTTTATGTTTCCCTCACATCGTCTTGATTTACTGTGTCACTGGAGCAGCAATAGCAGTCAAGAATTTACAAGAAAATGTGGATCGATTCGTTTTACCCAGGAAGTATATTGGTTCTCTAACCAAACCCTTGCTGAAATGTACTAACAGTAGTAACAGCAACCATAAAAGCAGTAACAGCAGTCACAACCTGAAGAATCAAAGTCATTTCAACCATTTGGAACTGTTGTAAATCCGTATTTTCACAATAGGAAACAAGAGCAACTACGAATAAAATACTATTTGATGTTATCTATTGACAGTTTTCAGGATGTGTTTCCCAACACTACCCTAAGTCGTATCAAGGCAGGATTGCCTCAGGTCATACAACTAGACCTTGAAGCTCATTTATAAGTGGCTTTGGTTGAAGTTATTCATCCCACTCAAGCCTAGAATATCGCCGAGTATCAAATGAGTTTCGTCAGAGAAACATCAGTACTTCGCAAGTAGGCACAAGAACACTTGAATAAAAAATGATCCTGGCTATTCCAAAAATAAAGCATCAGTGGCAGCCAATCCACAATTCAATGAGCATGATATGACAATTCCTGCAAGGTTTTGTTTTAATGCTCGATATTCATCGATTCGATTTGTAATGTTTTCAACGACCACTTTCGCAGGGCACTCGAGAAAACCAACTGACATGTACTGATCGAGTACCATACACCTCTCATCATCTTAACAACAACAATAAATTCCTCAAATAATTTTGATACCCCATCGAACTGAACAAACGACTTATTTTTTGTTTGCGTAATCCGATGTCGATTACAACATGGGAGAAAAAAGTTGGTCCGTTTCACAGAGCTATTCCCTCTAAAGTGAATTATGCAATTAGTGCCAAAGATGAAAGAGGAAACACTTATCACGTTCACTGCGAGTCTGTACTTCTCTAGTTTTCTATCAGTAAATGTATTATTACACTGTGAATATTGGTATCAACGGATTCCGCGCACACAATATTATGTGTGTGTGTGTGTGTGCGTGTGTGTGTGTGTGTGTGTGTGTGATTTTGGATTTTTAACATAGTTTTTAAAAAAATTCAGTCATATCGCTACGATGTCTGCAGTGTGGCAGTTTATAGTGATGTCTAGCACTGGCGGCATCATGTCGCAGACATGTAGCATGATGTCCCACCCAGTCATATTATCCTGACACCAGGCCGACCAGCCCAAACAATAACCTCTTAATGCTGAGCGCCCAGCGAGGCAGCTGTTAGTACCATTTGATAAGTCTTTTGTAAACTCGGCCGGGGTTCGAATCCGCGACCTCCCGCATTCGTTGCAGATGCTCTGACAACTAGGCCACCGGAGCGGTCCCACGATGTTCTATTCTCGAAAGGAAATTCACCGTGAAGCTATGTTTTCGTAGACGATTCTTGACTGATTTGTAACCTGTGTACCAAGTTTTTTACGATAAGGACATAGCTTTGGGCAGTATGTTCGAACAGGGGTCTTTTGTATTGTGGCATCCGTCTTGAAACCTGTGGTCTCGTAAGGACTGTATGTTTCAAAAATGGTGCAAGAAAAAAGTTCATCCAAATGTGCTTATCAACTTACAGAGCCCAAACAAGCGTTACTGAATGCTAGGAAAATGAACTCTTTTGACTCGTCTATAATACCACAGTTCCCCTCGAGATAAAGGTGAAGATACCAGTTATATATGTCAAGAGAAAGGATACTGGACCATGTAATGTCCAGAATGTTCAAGAAAGGAATCGTTTATCAAAGAAAGATGAACAGAAATCCCGAGAGAGAAGCCAAGATAAACGTATTGTGTCACATGCAAGGGCATTGGCTTTCGAAGTGTCGTCTACACAGAAAGGAAAGTAAAAGAGGAGAGAAGGTATGAATAAAGATATTGATGAAGCAGAAGAAACCATTCCCTCTAAGAAATTAGCAATTAACAGAAAGACACTCAAAAGAAAAAATGGAATTTTGAGATATGTTTCAGTTTCATTATGATTCTTATTCATGAAAATATAACAAACATATGTGAAAATATAAATAATCTTCATTTGTTAAATAGTAGTAGTAGTTGTAGAAGTTCACATTGTTACTACATATCCTTTGTCCAGTTTCTAATAAGTGTGTATGCACGTCTGTGGGTCTTGGATAGGAAGGATGTGTGTTAGTTGGTCTATACATAGATATAAGTAATTTTCACCGATCGCCGTTTCCTCGTGTTTTGTTTGAATATATTGTTTTGGAAAGTATGGGTGTATATATGTTTGTTTGCCAATAACTAAGTACGAGTGACACCCAGCTATTCCCAATCCATCGTGTTTTGTGTGTAAGGATAGGTGTTAAATTGTAGCTGTCTGTCAGTGACCATCATATATCTCGTGTTTTCCTTCATTTATGTGTGGGTGTTGACCAGACAAGGTTGCATCAAACAAGTAGCATGTGTTAACTACTTAGACCTTTCTTAAATCCTAACGGCCTTTTCATGACCAACCCAGAATATTTATTTTATCATTTTTACTCATTAATTTTGAAACATTTATTGAACATTTTGTTATTTCATAATTATTGGAAATTATTTATTCCAATTTGTAAAATTTGATATTGAAATTTGTAATGATTGTTTATAAATTGTCGAAAAGAGTGAGACAGTGAGAGAAAGACAGACAGATATATATATATATATATATATATATATATATATAGAGAGAGAGAGAGAGAGAGAGAGAGAGAGAGAGAGAGAGAGAGAGTAATAAAGGAATAGGCTGATTCTGGCGCAGAGACATCTCCCCACATCTCCACACTCTCAGAACAAATACAAATTACCCTCTCGGAGACCCTCTCAGGACCTAAAATTCCACCCAAAAAACGATTTTCCTAAAATCAAAAGGCTGGTTCTGGCGCAGAGACCTTTCCCCACCCTCCAAACAAATCTTGGAGACCATCTCATAGCCCTACCAGCCTCCCAAAATGACTTAAAGTTTCTAGCTCAGATATATAACTATTTGTCACACAAAATTTCATACTTTTTATGATAATCTTTTTCATACATACTAACTCTCATTGGTAGAATATCTGTTAACATACTGTCAATAGTACGAAACTCGCGTATTAAATCGTCCATATCATATTTTATACCCCGCAAGTAAGATCGTATCTGATGAAGTAATTTTTTATAGGTGATACTAGCTGTTTTGCAAGAATTTTTTTGGGTTACAAGTCGAGGTTCAATCTTTTTACACGCAGTTGTAAGAGAAACACCAATGCCTGATATTATTAACAAAATCGGGTTTAATGATGCACCACTCGAAATTATACCAGATCCGGTCAATAACAGCGGTAAATATGATATTACTCGAAGTATTTTGTTATAATATTTATAACATTTTTTCACGCACCAAAGTTTTTTATGATAAAATTTGTAATATTGCATTAGCGCGTCAACATCTTGTTTCGGAATTTCTTTTGAAATGTGATTGAAATCAAATATATATTTTTTCATTATATAATATTAGTTTACAACAATGCTGGTGCCTAGGTTTGATTAAGTAATTATTTGTGGTGTTTCAGCTACAAATTCCAAACACCACCAGTAAGACGTTGCGGTTATTGTTTGATCATCTGCTTCCAGTAAAAATATTTCTTCAGCATTTTTATTTAATACTATACATGTATACTCCAGAGAAAGCATCGGTTGAATGACGCCACGGAAATGTTGTAGTGTAAATTTTAAACTTTGCAGAGCTAAAGATAGACAGTCTATACACACCAGTAACTTCTGCGGTATGTTTGATAGTGTTATTTTGCTGTGACCATGTTGTTAATCCTGATGCTACTGTGTACACGATATTTTTAATTTGTCTGTGTGGAATTTTAATCAGATTAGTTTTTTGAACAATATTAGGTATTCCACTGACAATGTCGTTGAGTTTCGTGTTAACGTCGGAGAGTTTTATGTCAACGGTTGGTTGTTCCCCAAAAAATTCTTTAAAGGGTTTGTTTACATTTCTACGAAAATTTAAGAACGTTTCTACATGTCTAGAAAAAGTAGCACTAAGTGTAGTCATTTCATCACCGATTGTTTTTAACGAAGTTGAAATAGGAATTTCCTTATAATCAACATACTTTTTGTTGCAGCATCAAAATCATATTCCGGTGTTCTAAGATTATTAATGCCGTTATTGTTCATGTTGAGAAATGCACGCATTATGCCACCGTTGGCCAATACGTACTTAGATTCTTGATCATCGACATATTTTTTTGTTGCGGCGTCTGTATCTGAGGCTGGGTTTCCAAGGTCTATAATTTTATTTTGATTCATGATAATGTGACCCGTGAATGAATCACCAGCTTTTTTAACATAATCGTTAATCGAGTTACCGGAATCTTGTATCTTACCTTGATTAGTAAAAGTAACAATATTATTAACAACCGCGGTGGGAATTCGTAGAAGTACATTTGACAGTTGTACATTACTCGTCTTTAATCGTCCTTGTCTATCCTGGACAACAACGACTTCATTTTGATCCACACTTGTGAGATTTAATAAATTATCAATTTCATTTCTTAGCTGATCAAGAGTTGCGTACTTAGATAAGTCACCTTGATAACTTTCAGTCAATAAATCTCCTGTTAATGTTCCAAATTTTGTATAGTAGCTCATTATTTATTGTCTTACATAAAATTGTCAACATTAGTTAGTTTAATATTACATAAAATTATATAACAACGATGGCGACGATATTAAACTTTGATACAGAGCGGTTGGTGAAACATAAACATAACAATGAACTTCCAGATTGTCATTATCTTATTGTTGGGCGAACTGGATCGGGAAAAACAAATTTGCTTATGAACTTGCTTCTTGGTGATAATTTTAACTACGATCGAGTTTATATTTATACAATTAATCCACAGCAAGATAAGTACGAGCTACTAAGCGAATATAATGACAAACTTCGTGATGATCTTGAGGCTGGTGAAGATTTTTTTTATAATCAGACAACCAGATGATCTTGTTCCAGTTAATCAACTTGACTCGGATGAACATAAGATAGTAGTTTTTGACGATATTCCGCTAAATAATACGGAGATGAATAAAATAAGATCATATTTTTCACTATCGCGAAATAAAAAGTGTAATTCTATTTATTTAGCTCAAGGTTTTTATAATGTTGACAGATTTATTCGGCGAAATACCGGTTGTTTTATATTATTTCCGGGATTGGACAATATTGACGTCAGAAATATTGCGAACGAACAATGCGGTGACGTAACAAAATATAAATTTATCGAACTTTATCATAAAGCTACAAAAGATAAATATAACTTCTTCTTATTTGATAAACTTACACATGATCCAACTAAAATGTTTCGCTGTTGTATTGACACTTACTTACAGTAAGGCGTTTCAATTTTATAAAATTTATATATAATAATTATGGACAAACGAGCAAAATATAGAAAACATATAGAAGATCTAAAAAAACTTGCTCAATCTCAAGCAGCATTTAAGCAAAGGGTACAGCAAGCACGACGTGGTCAAGTGGTTGCAGCAGAAACAGCAGCCACCGCTCTCAAACCAGTTACTGAAGCACTTCTTGGGAAACAACCTGAAACTAGGACACTGTCAGACGAAGAAGTTAAAAAACTTCAAGAAAAAGGTTTAGTCGGGCTTGTTAAGGAACAACAAGAAGCAGCTGCTGCAAAAATTATTAGAAGATCTGATGAAGTAAAGTTAAAGTTAGCTAGAGAACTTGTAAAACATATTGCTGATCCTGCTGCTAGACAAGCTGAACTAAGACTGCTATTAAATAATCCACTTTTACTTGAACAAAGATTATCAGAAAGAGTATCAGTTGAACCAATTGGAAGAATGTTAGACGAGATGAAGGAAAAAATTGAAATACCAAAAAGTAAAGGTCAAATAGCACTAGAGGAGATGCGTGAGGAAGAAAAAGCTAGAAAAGAAGCAATTAGAAAAGAACATGGACTAGATATCCAAGACGAGCAAAATATTAAAGATATTCTAGAGCGTATAAATAACGAAATAAGAGATTTCGAGTATGAAACGTTTAACGAAAAATACAATTTTAAAAATGTGAGAATACGAGATATTAAAAAAACTGATTACAACGCTGAAGAAAAAATTGAAGAGCTAGAAAAAATTAAAGAAGAAAATAAGAAACATTTATACGATGTAAAACCAGAAAATGAAGACTACTACGGCAGTGCCAGACAATACCGACGCTGGATTATTGCTGATCTTTATATCAAAGCTATTCGTAATATAAAAAATAACAGATATCATAGTCATCACGCTAGTGGTTTGAGTAGTGAGGCAAAAGAAATAGATCAAGTACGTATAAAAGCTGATAAAGTTGCCCCAGAGGACATAAAAGATCCTATTGAAAGACAAACAGAGTTAAGTCGGTTGGTTGATAATTATGATGAACTTGAAAGAAGGTTAGAGGCAGCTGCAGAAGTAAAAGCTGGAACTGGTGTAAAAATATTTACATCAACCGCCGAAATGATAGGCAGATTGATGCTATTAATATCATCAAAAGAAGCTGGTAATATTAGTGTTGAAATTGATAATGAAATTATTGATATATTTGATCATCTAAGATCAGAAAATTTATTAACATCTGACGAGTATGAAACTTTACACCGCGACTTAATTTTGTAAATGTTAATGTTGTAAATATCAATTTTGTAAATGTTAATTTTATACAAATATAATAAATAACAATGTCAACAACATTATTGCTAGACTCTAGTACAACCGCAAAAGATAGCGCAAATTTTTCAGTAAATTATATTCCGCAATACAACTTGATACTGAGAAACAGTATGAAATTGGATTAATTTCTTGTACTTGCTGGAATGCTATGGCTAACGTAAAAACTGGTGTCAATGATGAGATTGCAATTATTTCAATAAGAGACACGCAATGGAAAACATTTAAAATTCCACAAGGAGCTTATAATATTATTGATTTAAACAGAGTGATAAAAGAGCTTATGCAAAAAGAGAAGATGAAACCTGATAATTTCGAGTTAGCAGCAAATTATAACACGTTACGAGCTAGAATGACAATAAAAAATATGTCAGTTAGTTTTATATCACCGAGAAGTATCGCACCACTGATAGGATTTGAACATAGAGAGTATTATTTAGATCCTAATGAAGCTATTACATATGACGGTGAACTGCCGGTAAATATAACTGACGTAAATACAATATTAGTAAATTGCTCTATTGCTTCTGGATCTTACTCAGCCCAGGGCAGTAAAGGGCAAACGATTTACAGTTTCTCACCAGAAGTTCCGCCAGGTTCTCTCATGCAAATCACTCCGCGTCATATTATCTATTATCCGTTAAACGTTGAAAATCAAATATCAAGTATAACAATGCAATTAACAGATCAATCTGGTAGGCAATTAGATCTGAACAACGAAATTGTTACATATTATTTACACTTACGCGTACAATAACAAAGTTATTGCGACTTCGTGATTGACAATAAAAATTATACAACCTCAGATATAATGAAACAGAGAAAAAAAATTTATCGAAGAAAAATAGTAGGAGGATTTTTTGGAATATATTTACTAAAGTTATTGAAAATGTTCCGGGAATTGCGCGTAAAGTTGCACCAATTGCACTTGACGCAGGTAAAGCTTTTGCAACTGGGGCTGCATCTGCCGCTGGAACTGCGGTGGGACAAAAAATAGCTGATAAAATAAAAGGCGCACCGTCTACATCTGAGATAAAACAAGCTATTTCAGAAATCGCTCCAACAAAAGAAACTCAACGTGCTATGATAACAACAACGAAAAAACTTTTATCACCGAAAGGCGAGCAGATTATACAAAAATTAATATCTAAAGTAACGGCGCCGCAATAAAATTTTATATAATCTAATAAATAAAAAATGTCTGTTAAAAATTATCTCGATTTAGCAGAAACTTACGACATCGATAACACTGTAACAGAATTTGAGCATGTTGAGTATCTCGATGAAAATTCTAATGAACCAAATAAAGCTGGTATTAGAACATTTAATACTCGAGACGAAGATGTATTTCTACTGCCACATAAGGCAGTGTTAGAAGTTCGCGGTCAGATTATGACAGTAGCTAATCCACCTGTTGCAATTGCAGCTGGAACAGAAGTAGCTCTTATAAATAACGGCTGGTGTTTATTCAAAAGTGCTAGATATCAACTGGCCAATCAAACTGTTGAAGATATTTCGAGTCACTTACAAGTTGCAAGTACAATCTTAAATATTATTTCGTTTTCCGACGATTACTCCAGATCAACTGCAACTAATATGATGTGGTTTAAAGATACTGGAGCTGGAGCAATAATTCCTGTGATAAATGAATTTATTTTAAGAACAGCATTGGCCGCTGGGGCTAATGCTAATGCAGATGCTGTAATTGTAAGAGATTTTCTTATTGCTAATGCTGCTAATTTTGGTATAGCCGCACCAGCTGCAGCTGCTGATGCAGACGCTACAAGAGTCTCACTTACTGCTGCTTGTAATAATCTTGGTATAGCACCACCAGCTGCAGCTGCTGACGGTACTGCAATGTTAGCTATAGTTAATAACGCAATTAGCGTAAGAAATAAACGTTATAATGAAGGTTATGCTAAGAGAAAGGCACTTACAGCAGGATCACGTCAAATTACAATGATGCTTCCGTTAGGTATGATTTTCGGCTTTTGTCGCGATTACGACAAAGTATTTCGTGGAGTTAAACATACACTTATTTTAGATCGGGCAGAACAAAACGACTGTCTGTTTAGGTCAGGCGGAGCTGATGTACAATTTATCATAAACAAACTTGCGTTGTGGATGCCGCGTATAACGCCGTCGGTCACAAAATCGGCAGAACTAAATAGCATACTTGATAAATATACAAACAAAATTTATTTTCATCAACATAAAATATATCAAACAGCAGTTCCAAATACTACCGACTACACGTGGCAAGTCACAACAACACCAAGCGAACAACTGCCGAGGCAACTGTTTATCGTATTTCAACAGCAAGCGCGACGTGGTAACCAACAACAAAACAATGCAATATTTGATAACGCCGATGTTAGACGAATACATGCTAGACTAAATTCGAAGCAATATCCAGAACGAGCGATAGAATGCAATTTTGCAGATGATGCTAATAAAAATATTGCTAGACCTTACATGCATCTGCTCGACGCAATACAAAAATATCAAGATGTTGAGGATGGATCTCAAATATCAACAGAGGAATTTCGTACACTTTATCCAATATTTCATTTTGATGTTAGCAAACATGGCGAGCGATTAGTTGATTCGACAGCTGATATTGAAATTACCTGGACACTCGGAGTAGCTCCAGTAGCGCCGTTGTACGTGTACGCGTTAGTGATCAGCGACAGATTTGTTACGATAGATTCTGTTGGAGGTAATATGACAGTACAAGTTTAATCTGCAATCGTTATATAAGATGACAAAATATATTATAAAAGAAATATATTTGACTGATGGTCAAGTTAAAAAATTAGCAGCTGCTGTTGCGAAACAGAGGCAAGTATCATTAAAGGTTAATCCCAGCTCTCAAACGGGTACCTTAACAAAATTGATGTTAACCAAAAATCAAGTAAACAGGTACGATCGCAAAAAACCTTATGTTTTAAATTTAAGTGCCGCACAAATAACAGCGATGTCAAAACAAGGTGGTTTCTTTGGTCCAGCATTATCAGTGATAGCCAGCACGTTATTACCTAAAATTTTGCTGGTGTTAGGTACATTAGGACTAGCAGCAGCGTCTGGCGCAATATCTGGCGCAACGAAAAAAGCAGTTGAGGGTAGTGGTATAAAAAAAATAGTCTAAAATTTAATTTTATGTGGCTGATAAATATAATGCCACAACGAAAACCAAAATCGTCGAAAAAAACGAAAACAACAAAATCGTCGAAAAAAAAGAAAACAACGAAACGCAATCAAACAAAACAAGGAGGAATTATTCCCTTCGCTCCACTTTTAGCGGGACTAGCGGGAAGTCTGCTGCCAAATCTGCTAGGAATAGGAGGACGAGGACTAACATTGCCGGGAACACGGCCTCCCCGCTAAGTAACTTTGATATACTTGATAAGTTAAAATCAGTCCCCAGATTTCACGGAGTTTATTCTAAAGATGAACTCGACACCGAAGGTGTTGTATCAGGTGGTTCCTGCGTGATAAATATACAAGATTTCAACGACTGATCTGGTACACATTGGGTAGCAGTTTATAATAACAATTATTTTGACTCGTTTGGACTTCTTCCGAGCGATGCAATAAAAAAAATATATAAAACAAAAATATAAAATAATATATTATTCGTCCAATCAACTTCAACCTGTTGGAACTTCTGCTTGCGGATATTTTTGTATAATGTTTGTCCGACAGATGTCCCGGAGTGAGAACTCCGGAGATCCTAATTTTTTAAAGTTTATTTTGCAGTTTGATAAGCAACCTTCTCACGCTAATGATGAGATTGCAATTAATTTTTGTAAAGCTATCTGAAGCTTGCAATACATTTTATCTAAACTTACAAATATATAATGTCAACATATTGTCTCAAATGTAAAACTAAAACAGAAAATAAGGATGAGACGACGGAAAAAACAAAAAATAATAGAATGATGCTAAAAAGTATTTGTGCTGTTTGTGGTAGAAAGAAAAGTATGTTTTTAAAGAAAACGTCTGGAGCTGGTTGCCCTCCTGACAAGATTATTTTAGCAGACGACTAAAAATATAGAATGATATGCAAGTGCGATTCTGACAGAGATTTATGTCTCGAGCAAAATAAAATTGTCACATACTGTCAACGTTGTAACAACAGAGAAATAATTGGAACAGGTATTGATATACATAAATTAATTGGCAAATTACCAAAACCAAAAGGAGGCTGGACATTGCCAGGCCATAAATACACTGGACCTTATAATCCTCTTGATAAACAACTAGATGAAAATGATAATCCGCTGCCAGGACAAGAACCTTATAATCAAGTTGAAGCAATAGCGATGCGTCATGACATTTGTTATCGTGATCATGAAAACTCAAAATCGGATTGTGATAAAGTAATGTTAGACGAACTTCGTGATATGGAACCGACCAATCTACGAGAACGTTTTGATAGAAGACTGGTACAGGGTTTTATTGGAGCAAAATATAAATTAGGACTCGGAAAGGAATTGTATGATGATCTCACAGCCGAACTGCACAAACCTAAAAAAAAACGTTTACGCGACGTAAAGTTGTCGCAAATGCCGTTGATGATATCTGGGCGATAGATTTAGTAGATGTGTCAAATCTAGCAGAATTTAATGATAATAAGAAATACTTGTTTAATGTCATAGATATTTTTAGTAAATATGCTTTTGGTGTTCCAGTTTTAGACAAGACAGGAACGTCGATAACTGATGCGTTAAAACAAATAATAACAAGTACAGAAAGAAAACCGAATAAAATCTGGACCGATCACGGAGCAGAAATTTTTAATAAAAAGTTTGAGCAGTTTCTAGAACAAAATAACATTAAAAAATATGTTACAGGGAACGAGGGAAAAAGTGTCGTAGTAGAGAGATTTAATCGCACTCTAAACGAAAAAATACACAAATATTTGACAGCTAAAAATACCAATAAATATATTGACAATTTACAAAACATTGTTGACGAATATAATAACACGAAACATCGAACCACTAAACTATCACCAAACGACGCAATCAAAAATCCGATATTAGCAAATGAAAACATGTACCGCAGACATAAATTTAAAGTCGGTGATAAAGTTAGAATTTCTTTGACGAAAAAAACATTTGAAAAAGGATTTACTCCAAACTGGACTGAAGAAGTGTTTGTAGTTGATAAAGTACTTTTAACAATACCTGTAACATACGCGCTAAAAGATCTGGCAGGGGAACCGATCATTGGTAGTTTTTACGAACAAGAACTTCAGAAAACTGAGCAAGATGTTTTCGTTATCGAAAAAGTGATTAGGAGAAAAGGCGATAAAAGTTTAGTTAAGTGGCGTGGGTATAGCGATAAATTTAATAGCTGGGTACCAACTAAGTCGATCCAATAACGTTATTATAAATTTGTTCGTATTTCACAAGCACAGATTTACATTTGATAGTTTTACATAACGAAATTAAATGTAATTTTCTTTCATTATCAACTGGCATTAAATTAAATATCTTAGCAAAAATAAAATCGTATTTTATACTCCTTCGCTGGCCAGTTATTTTTAGATTTAAAAACGGCCTGATAAGCTGCCAAAATATCTGTTGTTCGGCAACAGTAAAGTTAAATTTTATTATTTTTTTGGCAATGTGATACTTAACATTATATCTTCCAGTTGTTGGTCTGCTGTAATTTTTTCTGTCAGCGACGGTGACTATTTCATCATCATCGTCAGATTCGTTGTTGTACAAAATATCACCTTCGCTATAACTAGCAGATTTGTCTATTATATCGTTAGAGATTTTAACATTGTCTGCTACTTTATCGCAGGCGACGGTGTCGCTGGGGACTTTATCGCTAGTGATTTTAACATTGTCTGCGATTGTATCTTCCACATATATTTCAGCAAGTCGTTTCATCAAGTTCATATTATAATATACTTTTATCTATTTTATTGTTATAAGATATGACCGACGAGGTAAAATATCATCAAAAGGTTAATATATTAAATTACAACGAACTAGCCGAAGCGGTAAGAAAATGTCTGTCGGGTTATAGTGCATATTTCGTTGACGTTATTGTTACGCAAGGTGATTCTCATAAAATATTACTAACAGCAGCAGAAAAAAATAAACTTAATGAAAATGCTTTTATAACATTAAAATTTGATCGCGATGATATTATGGCATTTGCACATAGCTGTCTTACTAAGACAGAATTACGAAATATCATTAATCATCATATCTGAAAACAATGCTGGCATCGTATTCGATTGAAAAAGCTGATCCTGTTATTCTATCGGCAACAAATTTTACTGCCCCAGGATTTATCTTATAGTGTTTTGCCGCAGATGAAATCGATTTAAATTTGATTTCCTCATCTGTTTCGAGGTTTAACGAAACAACAGGTTTTGCCGGATATCTAAAATTAATACCGCCACCTTGTCCTTTTTTCACATTTTCCTGCTGGGTAACTATTTCCAAATTTTCTATTCGATTATCAGTTTTTACGTTATTGATATGATTAATCACAAGACCATCGGGTATGGGTCTGTTAAACACCTCGTAAACAAAACGATGACTAAGATAACTAACTTGATCGGTTAGTATTCCTCTGACATTTATACGTAAGTATCCGCTATTATTCAAATTCTAATAACTTTTTTTGTCCTTATATGTCGTATAATTCCCTTATCATTTGCTTCGTATAAATCAAATACTTTATGACGTTGAAACTCATCTTGTAAAGATAGATTTTCAATATTGTCATCAGTAATCGAGCCATTTACTCGATAGACTCGCTGTCCTTCTGGAATATCATCGCAGAACAAAGTATAAATAAAATCTTTTCTAAACATTTCCGTTCTCTCAGCATTATTTCCATTTACACTAATCTTATAACCCGCTGGTGTTGGTTTTCCTATAGATTTTTTAGATTTTATGTTAATAACCGAACCTAATGCATTTCCAGCATAGAAGTTATACTTCGGATGAACGTAATAATACTCTTGCTCCTCCGCTGTCAATCGAAAGTATCTCAGATTTTGTGTCATTATACTATAAGGATTTTATATCTCTAATTGTTTGTTCAGCTGGCGTGCAGTGAGTTATCGATCGAACAATCAATTAAACATATAATATTACACTATTATATAGCAATGCTGAAATTACGTGATATAGCCAAGAAGAGCCTTATTGGAGAACCTGAAAAAATAGCGACTGCCTTTACAGGTTTTGACAACAGTTATCGGTTCGATAAACAAATCGTACTGGTAAATTGTACTGCAACAAATCTCTATCATTTGCTAGAGCCAACTGTAAAACGTGAACTTGAAAAACATAAGGGTCTAAGAATATTAGTGTAATATCACGTTATATTTTCAAAGCTACTTGTGACAGAGGGATCGACTGATTAGGAAATTGCAGACCCTTACATTAATGCAAAATCACGACGTGTTTTGCTCGGGACTGATCTTTTGTCACTGGCTAATGAAATACACCAAGAAATTTGGAAAAAGATAGAAGAATTTACCGAATTGGGTTCGGCTTGGAAGTTTGAAATGATCGAGAAAATTTTATTTCACACAATAAAATATGACGTATTACGCGGTAGTTCGTATATTGACCTGCCACAAAAGATAAAAAATAAAAAATGCTGCATAAATGTGAAGAACGTTGATAACAAATGTTTCCAATGGGCTGTTCTTTCTGCGCTATTTCCAGCAGAAAAAGACGCTGGTCGTGTTGAGAAGTATATTAGTCACGTGTCAAGATTAAATTTTAAGGGTATTGACTTTCCAGTGGCAGAAAATCAAATACCAAAGTTTGAAAAGCAAAATAATGTTTCGATTAACGTTTTCGGACTAGATGAAAAAGAAAACGTCTATCCTAGGTATATTTCAGAAAAAGCTTCACAATCGACTATAAACTTACTGTTTTATAGAAATCATTACGTTTGGATCAAAAACTTTAATGGACTAGTTGGCGGACAGTATAATAAACGAAAGAAGAAAACGTTCTTTTGTTATCGCTGCTTGCACGGTTGTAATGACAATGAAACATTACAAAAGCATTTGCAGTACTGTAGTGACGTACAACGAATAACGATGCCGTCTAAGAAAGATAGTTTATTGTATTTTGTCAATTATAATCACAAACTGAAAATTCCTTTCGTCATATACGCTGATTTCGAATGCTTACTTCAGCCTGTACTTGGCGCAGAAAATAATCCTGGACAATCGAGCACAAGGAAAACTCAAAATCATGTTCCGTGCGGAGTAGTGTATAAGATAGTTTGTTGCGTTGATTCGAGATTATCTAAACCAATTAAATTATATCGCGGTAAAAATCCAGCTGTCTGGCTTCTCAAGCAATTGATCAGCGAAGTTGATAATATATTTTATCGTTTGAAAAGAGTAACTCCAATGATGAAACTGACGTCTCAACAAGAATCTGATCACGAGCAAGCGGAATTTTGTCATATTTGTGAAAAAGCTTTTGACGATAACAAAAAAGTACCTGACCATTGTCATTTGACCGGACAGTACCGTGGAGCAGCTCATGATCAATGTAATTTAAAATTTCATGCTCCAGATTTTATTCCAGTTATTCTTCACAACTTCCGAGGATATGATAGCCACATTATCGTAGAAGCTTTTGGTGATTCTGACATAAAAGCTCGATTAAAACTCGATAACGTCATCAAATGCATTCCAAATAATTTTGAAAAGTATATATCAGTTACTTTGGGTAAGTTGCGTTTCATTGACAGCTTTCAGTTCACATTAGTATCGTTAGAAGATCTTGTAGAAAATGCCATGAAAGCTGGTAGTAAATTTGATAACCTACGAGACTGTTTTGGAGATAAATTTAATCTACTGACTAAAAAAGGAGTATTTCCGTACGAATATCTCGACGATTGGAGTAAATTTGATGAAACATCTTTACCTGACAAGGACAAATTTTACTCACAACTTAAAAATGAAAATATAACCGATGACGAGTATAAATATGCACAAGATATTTGGAAAGAATTTAACTGCAAGACGTTTGGTGATTATCATGATTTATATCTAAAAACTGACGTGTTATTGCTGGCGGACGTATTCGAAAGTTTTCGAGAAGTGAGTTATGATAATTACGGACTAGATCCTTGTTGGTATTATTCTGCTCCAGGGCTGTCGTGGGATGCTCTGTTAAAGTTTAGTAAAATAAGGTTAGAATTACTGACTGACGTTGATATGTTCAATTTTATTGAGAAAGGTATCCGACGCGGTATTAGCGTGATAACGAAGAAATATGCTGAAGCAAACAACAAGTACCTAAAAGAGTACAATCCTAAGCTTCCTTCGTAGTATATAATTTATCTAGATTATAATAACTTGTACGGTTATTCTATGGCAGAACCAATGCCTTTTGGTGGATTTCATTGGATCACGGCTGAACATTTTCTATCGGAGACAGAAAAAAAGATACCAGACAATGTTTCGTATTTCGTTGAAGTTGATCTCGACTATCCTATTTCGCTACACAATCTACATAACGATTATCCTTTCTGTGCAGAATCTATGATAATAGATTATAGTTTATTATCTGAAGAACAACAAGCAATAGCATCACCAAGACAAAATTCTATGGTAAAAAAACTAGTACCAAATTTGCTTAATAAACGTAATTATGTTTTGCATTACAAAGTTTTAAAACAAGCAGTAGATGCTGGTCTTGTGCTGAGGAAAGTTCATCGTGTACTAAAATTTAATCAGTCGCCGTGGATGAAAGGTTATATTAATTCGAACACTTCGAGAAGAGCTGTGGCTAAAACCGATTTTGAGAAAAACTTCTTTAAGCTTATGAATAATTCCGTTTTTGGTAAGACGATGGAAAATATTAGAAAACGCGTAAATATTGAACTAGTTAATGATATCAATCGCAGAAATAAACTTGTGTCAGACGATGATTTTGTTAGCATGAAAATATTTAATGAGAATCTTGTCGCGATACAAAGAAGAAAAACAAATCTAAAACTAAACAAGCCGATTTACGTTGGAGCTTCCGTGTTAGATTTATCAAAGTGGCTCATGTATGATTTTCATTATAATTTTGTTAAAAATCAGTGGCCGTCAAGTAGACTGTTGTTTACTGATACCGACTCACTCGTGTATGAAATAGAATGTGAAGATGTCTATCAGGATATATACGATAATCGACATCTATTTGATCTTTCTGATTACCCTCGTGATAGTAAATTTCACGATGACACGAATAAAAAAGTTATCGGTAAGTTCAAAGATGAAATGAACTCGAGCATTATCAAATATTTTATTGGATTACGCAGTAAAATGTATGCGGTATTGTTAGACAATAATAAAATAACGAATAAGGCAAAAGGTTTGCCTCGCGATTTTGTTAAAATGTTTATGAAATTTGATGATTACAAGTACGCGCTTGATGGCGGTATTAGTTTTATAAGAGCAATGGCTATTCGAACAAATCATCATAAACTTGAAACAGATGTCATTATCAAACGCGGATTGAGTAATTTTGATGACAAACGTAATTGCGAAAATGGAGTAGATACATTTGCACTTGGTTATTGTTTTGATGATAGATCTATACTCGATATTATATTCGATGACTAAGGTATGAACTTTTGTGTAAACTTTAGAAATAATGTTCGAAAATTTGACAGTGACAAATAGCTACAATAGCAAGATCAAATATCTAATGATGGACGGCAAACAGTTGACAGTTGAAATTAATAATGAAACATCAGGTATATGTTTTACCGCAGTTCGAGACAAGCTAAAACTTTCTCTTATCAGATCTGATGACAGCGGATATTTCGATTACCTCGAAAAGCTGAGCCAGAGGTTATTGGCGGAGTTTAAAAACTTTCATAATCCGATCAGTCAACAAAATTACACTAAACTTACAATCGATCTTGATCGGTCAAAAGTATATTTTATCGACAAAAAATATCCTCTTAACAAATCGCAAATAAAAGATTTATTTGAGTCTCGTCGCTGTGTGAGCGGTAAAGTAAAGTTTAGTCTCTACTATCGTGATGATGAAATATTTCTAATATCAACGGTTGAAACATTGATAATTGGTGATGAGGTTTGAAGTAGGTAGAGTTTAGTCATTTTGGGTGACTAGTAGGGCTATGAGATGGTCTCCAAGATTTGTTTGGAGGGTGGGGAAAGGTCTCTGCGCCAGAACCAGCCTTTTGATTTTAGGAAAATCGTTTTTTGGGTGGAATTTTAGGTCCTGAGAGGGTCTCCGAGAGGGTAATTTGCATTTGTTCTGAGAGTGTGGAGATGTGGGGAGATGTCTCTGCGCCAGAATCAGCCTATTCCTTTACTACTGAGAGAGATGCATTGTATGTGCGTTGTATCTTAGAAATATTTTCTAAATTAAGTTCAAAAAAGTTGTTCAAAATTATACAAGAGGTAGATGACAGATTTACCTGACATACTTTACATGCATTTTTTTTCCAAAGCAGTTTAAGATTGACTAGTAGAAAATGCATATTTTCGGACGTAGTTAACTCATCCTTTTCCAGTGTGTCAGCCAGAACAATCTGGAATTTGTTTTCTTATGCCAACAAAACTGTCCAGAGCCTTATGCAAAACTATAGGTATGCCAGATAAAAATATGTAGCTTTTTGGGACAAGAGTACTGATTAGAAATAATCTGAGGAAATTGATGGAAATAATTTAAATCGGTTAATCTTTTTTCCATCTTACTGGAACTTGAACTTGATCAATAGCTGACTTGCCAGTGTCAATAACACACGTCGGGCTTACGTTCTTCGTAAATTGGTACATCCCCTTACAATCAG